>JZKD02S1993095.1:3177-45627 GCA_000966675.3 Picea glauca | reverse complement strand
ACGTAGCCCACACTGGGTGAACCACGTAAATCTGTGTCTCTCTTGTATTGTGTGTCTTTTGTGTTTTGTTTCTACATTTGTTTTATTTTATTGCTCCATGGTCCTGTTTTTCTAATAGTCAGGAGGCTGATGTTGAAGTCAGTACAGGAAACTGCCAATGAAGAGGAGCTGAGTAGAGGAGAACCTGCCATAGCAGTAGAACAGCAGCAACAGCAGAGAGATAGAGAAAATATACAGCTCCAAAGAGTTGTTTGGGATCCAAGTGGATTTCAACAGCTAAGGTGGAGAGCTCATGAGAAGGAGCTCATGAATTTTTCACAGTAGAGGAGTATGATGCAAGAGCATTGCTCCATCCAGCCAGCCGGCATAGCACCAATTCATTAAAGAAGGAGAGGCACAACCCTCTCATTTCAAATTTTGAATTTGGAATTTGTATTTAATGTTTGTAGGGCTGGTAGAGCCAAAGTCGTGCCTTTGCGCAGGCTGTAGTTAAAGAAGGCCTTTAATGGTTGTAAGGTTGGGATCTAGCTCCAATCTGGACTAGACAACCATCTAATTGTGAATTCATTGTAATTAATGAGAGTTGGTGAGGATGGAGGGAAGAGCGCGAGGAGCCCCCTTTTTGTAAAAAAAGGATCCTTTGTATCTGTAGGATAAGTGGAGTTAGTCGATAGAGAATAGGGAGAGAAGAGAAGGAGATGAGACTCTATCAAAGTTTGAGCTCAAGAACACCTTGTAAAGAAGGCATTTCACATTTATATAAAGAATAGATTTCCTGCATGAGTTTCTGTGTGTATTTATGTGTTTATGAATGTATTTGTGTGTTAAATATATTTTGTATATGTATGGTTAGGTATGCATTTGTTGGGAAAGATAGGTTCTTCTATCTGTGGGTTCTTTGATTTTAGGTTTGGGGTTCTTTGAGGCTTCACACCAAGAGGGTGTGATAGAACGTTGCAGGTTCTAAAAGCCAGTGCATAGATGCACTCCTAAATTATGTGGAATTTGGGAAATTATGTGCTAGGACAGCGCACCAACCGAAGTCATTGGCTCAAGGAAAAAACTCAAGGTTGTTGAACACCTTGGAGGTGAGGTTGTGTAGAAGAGGACACAGCAGAAGACAGAATCACTGAGGATTTTGTGAGAGCTCTGCCAGGAGGGCATTGAGAAAGTGCATATAGTGCACAGGAGAAGGAGATAGAGTCACTGAGGATTATATATAGCTCTACCAAGAGGGCATCGAGCAGGTGCAAATAGTGCACAGGAGTACTGTACTGTGAGTTCAAAGGAAAAATAGAATCACTGAGGATTCTAGAGAACTCTACCAGGAGGGCATTGAGTGGATGCACAGGGTTGTTGAACACCCTGTAGGCTTAGTAAGGAGTGCTTGAGAAGGAAGTTTCTAGAGGGAATTTCCATCCCTTCAAGGAGAGAAAGGGATAGAGGACAAAGACCTATGTAAGGAGTGCACTAGGCTAACACTTGAGTGAAGTGTTGTGAGACAGTCGTCTAAAGGCTTGTCAAGCGCAGGAGAAGGACACAGAAAATCTCAGAAGAGATAGCACCTTCGTGTGCAGAGACCCTACAAAGAGCGTAGAAGTCAGTAAACCTTTCAAGGTTTCAGAGAGGAGAAGCTCAGGTCATATAGCACCTTCGTGTGTGTAGAGACCCTGCAAAGACTGCAGAAGTTAAAGAATCCTTCAAGGATTCAAGGAAGATAAAGCTAAGGAGGAGTAGTGCTTTCACACACAGGCCATATTTGTAAGGATGAGCAGAAAGGTCAGGGAGAACCCTTTGGAGGAATATACTTCAAGGAGCTCAGGAGGGATAGCATCTTTAGAACATGAACAGAAGTAGAGAATGCAGGCTTCGTAGCAAGAAGCAAAGGTCAAGGCCTTTGGAACACTTGAAATCTTCCAGGTTTGGGAAGAAGAGCGCGTGCTCAAGGAGGAGCAACATTAGCCATTAGATTGGTACTAAAGAGGAAAAGATCTGTACCATTGAGGTTCACATCCAGGTGCAGGTAGGAAAGCGTAGCCGAAGAGAAATAGATCTGGGTCATCAAATCTTGCACAGATAGTCGATAGCCATCGGATCTGGGAGGAGCTGCACGAGATTTAATCCCTGTATGCAAAGAGGAAGAGTCACGAGACAGGGAGTTTCAACTCACAAAATCCTGAAAGCATTAGAACCATCCATTTTGGAGGACAGGTGGCAGAGATTGAGATCATCATCGTGAACTTGGGTATCATGAGAAGGGAGGTGGAGTTCTTTGTGCTTCAAAGTCCCGAGTCACGAGATCATGATTCAACATGAACCATTGATCAAGGAGGAAGGAGAGTTGTGAGATTTGGCATCTCGCTACCTCGTATATCAGGGTCTCGGAGGTTGGGAGGAATCAATTTCGACTACAAAAGTCACAAAGTGTCGAGGGTCGAGGTCCCAGGTGAACACATGGCGCATCCACCAAGTGGGGAGCACGTGGTTGACAGGTGGACATTCGCCGCCTGGGAGGGAGTCAACACCCTGTTGACTTCTTCTGCTTCGGATTCTCGTAAGAAAGGAGCACCAAGGCTCAACAACTCAACTCACGAAGTTTCGAGTAGCGAGGAACAGAGAAGGAAATCCAAACCATTGGATCTGAGTTACGGGAGGATCGTCGAATCAGAACTTCTAACAGGAATCGTGCCTCAGGAGTTCGGGGTTTGAAAGGAACTCTTTTTTACTGTAGAAGTCACGAGCTTGTGAGTTGTGAGGGCTTGTGCAACACGTCATGTCCATTAGGTGGGAACCGCGTGATTGACAGGTAGCAATGAGCGCCCAGAGGAAAGTGGAAGCAGGTGACAAGTGGAGGATATACATCACCTGGGAAAGGGGTCAACCCATCGTTGACTTATCGCGAGTCGTGGATTCGCAAAGGAGGAGCACAAGGGATCAACACTTCAAGTCATGAAGTCGCGAGTAGCGAGAGGTGCTAGCAGTTATCCCTAGCCTACGGTTATATGTAGAAGTGCTAATGAGGAAGGAGCCATACATGTATCGTCACCTCAGGTATCGAGGGTTTGGAAAAGAGGAGTCGAGGATCTTCGACCCACGAACTTGAGAGTTGCGAGTTGCGAAAAGTGCTTGTGCCAAGGCCCAGTTGTGGTCGCATGAGGGTGAAGCTTACGCCTAGTTCTTGTTCGCATAGGTGGGGTTTCTAAAGGACCTGTGGATAAGATTTGTGAGGTTTCAACAGGTAACTGAAGGAGTCACTTAAATTGGGGAGAAATTAGAACGATCCTAATACCGGGAGGTCACACAGAACTTGCTAAGGTAGGCAGTGCTGCTTCACCATAGTGGTCCGGACCAGCGAAGGTGGGTTAGGAGGCGGAATGCCCCCAATGGTGGTAGTCATTGAGGGAGTGTGAGGACTCCCTAAAAAAGTAGCAACATTTGCTTCCACCGCTGCTTGCAAGACTATTTGATGCTCATGATGAGTTACCCTTGGAGGGACAACTTGTATCAAAAATGGTGCTGACAAGTCAGTGAATAGAGTTTTATATGGCTTATGAGCTTCTGCTCCAAGGTAAAAAATGGTAGGCTCCTCTAGATTCAAATGTTATTCTCTTAGGGATGGCTCGAGTAAAATTTCCTATGGTCTGGTCGCCTCAAAATACCCTTGATGGTCAAGTATTCTCCTTAGCAGTAGCGGTGGTGGCTCTAATTCAACCGACGATAGGCCCTGAAGCCTTCATGACTAGCGGAGCTCTTGATATTCCACTTTGTGAGAAGATCAATGACACATTAGGGATTTTACTAACATTTAAAACCAACACACACTATAAAATTTCCTACGAGATAAACCAAGCAAACCACTAACTAGTTGGAAGAGCAGTTACACCAGCCAACACTAGAGAAACTTACCGGTGCAAGTAAAACTCGTACACGGAAGAACCCTCTGGGTATACTCTGCAAAGTGTGGCCCAATTTCTGCCCTAGGTGCCATGGTATACCCCTACAGTCACCTGTGTAAGTATCTAAAATAAAGGCAACTAGGTTGCCTACTCGCGAACAGTCACCAGGCGGGTATAGTCGACAGTCGAGTGGACCGCAATGAGAAGGGTATCAAGCCTTAAACCTATCAAGGGTATCGAAATCAAGTGTTCTGGAAGATGAATGAGCACCTCAAATGGATTTGATATCCATGAAGCTCTGTGGCAAATGAAACGAACAGAATCCCAAGACAAGTCGTCTCTATGTGTTCCCCACTATGTTTGGTCCGGCTTTTGAGGGGTTATCTCCACTACCTGTCCGCACGCGACCTCATGTTTAGCCCCTGTGTTAGAGGGGGGTCTCGGATAACTTTCACGTTTACTGGACTTTTTTCACTCCTTGGCACTGACTCCTATGTTTGTTTTTAAAGCCTTGAAGAGTTTCCTCTCCAACCTAAATCAAGGCTCTAGCCTAGACTAGTTGATGTACCCTACAAACATAAAGTCTAGTAAATTTTAATTTAGCGTTAATTTTAAGTGGCATGTTTTAAGTCAAGGAAGTGGTAATGAAACTAGTGGTGTGTTTTAAGAGACAAAAGAGAAGAGAATTAAATGAAACTGAAAGCAAAAACTACTTCTTTTTGACAAATTAAGATTTGCAATTTCAACTCTTTAACCAACTTTTCGTAACTACTTTTTCTAATATCTTTTAAACGAAAACCAAGAAACAAGATTTCTCTCGACTACGAGCTCCTTAATATTCTAATCATTCAGTAAATAACTTAAGAAAGACACTATTTTTTCCTGAAAAGAAATATAACTAACCTAACTACTTAACCAAACAACGAAATGAAATATTTTTCTATTTTTTGTTTGTTTATGATTCAAATAAGAAACTTGAAAATAAATTCTTTTTATTTTCCTTCAAAGCAATCAAAAGGGGAAAAAGTGAAGACAAGACAAGACCAAAAACTGACTTCTGGTCTACTGCGGATTGCAGGGAGTCGCTAACGATACCAAATAGGCTGATTAGAAAAGACTCGCAAACTCGTCTAAAAACCTTTCAAATAAAAACACAACAAATATTTTAAAGAATAGGTTAATCTGACGTCAAACCCAGGCTAAAGAGTGTAACAACAGATACCAAGACTAGATCAAGAAAGCCTCTGAGAAGTATGACTTCAATCAGGGAAGAGGTTGACTACCTCTTCTTGAAAGAAGACTTTCTTGACACAGGCATGCTATTGACACTTCAACATCTTGCATATGTACGCGGGATGTCTAAAGGTAGGGTGCGTATGTATGCATGAAGACCCACTGCAGGCCGTGTACACCTCTGTAACTTCTCAAAAATAAAACTAAAAGTCAAGATGACAAGGCAGGGAGTACTGGTATGGAAGACCAGAATCCCTTAAAGACTCAGAAACTTACAGAAAACTCAAAAAAAGGTAGCAAATCCAATTAAAACACCCAAAATGATATCCCCTAAAAACCCTAGAGGCTTCCCTAGTACGCTCGCCAATTATGCTATAGTGGGAAAAACCCCCTATGGAATACACTAGGGTTCAACATGTAGGCAAAGATAATTGTATAAAGTCTACTACTTTTTAAAAACTACCCCAGATACACCCCACATTCATGCATAAAACACAAGGTAAAAAGATCTGGTAACTCTACCTTAAACTCTACGTCTGGTGTCGATCCTTTGTGTTCGATTGCTCCTCAACTACAAGTCTCCTCCCAAGGTTGACCTGAATTCATAAAAAGACAAACAAAGAAATAAGAAAATGCATCTTATATATGAATTAGTGGGTTAGATGTCATACTCAAATATAAATCAAACATAAATATTGAACACATAATATTCGGGACAAAAAAAGTATTCCTTTTTATTAGTCTCACAAAGTTACTTACAATGAGATCAATGACTGCTACACGAACCTGGTCTGGGATCCTCTTCACCAAGCTCCAACCGTGATTCCATGTATCTTTCTCCTCTTCATCTCTCTCTAGGTAATGGATTAGGCTTGGAATGGAGGAAAAAGGAAAGAATAGGGAATTCTGGCTCAAAACTCACAATGTGGATACAAATTCTTGGGGCAAGGGGGGAAAGTGAAATGGGTATAGTTTCATTGTTATTATGATTAGCTTTGGAATGAGACCCCAACACCTCCTTTTATATGAAAAAAGGATGGTTATTCGGTCAGGTGACGGGCTATAGGTAGTGGAACAGTTGGGAAACTACCCAATAGCTCGTAATCTCAATGAATTCCTTGCAAATTTTTAATTTTTGCAACATTTGTGGGTATACGTGGGTTGTAATGGTGCAACTAGCATACATACATGAGATTTAATGGTGTATAAAGCATGTGTACATGAGAAATAGTGGTGCAGGGCATGTACATATTTAAAAATAGTGTTTTTAAGAAGAGTTGCTCAGTGATGGCTTGGAAAAAATAACAAGTAAGATGGCCTGATGCTAGGTATGCATGTATGGTGCAATTTAGGGTTATAACAATGAGCTCCTACACCAACTTTCCATGCTTCTGGATATCAGCTTCATTTTCCCAACTGGCATATTCTATTGGGTGTCCCTTCCACTTGACCAGATATTCAAGATGGGTCTTCTTCCTAGTCTTCTTGCTAATCCTCTGATCAATGATCTTCGCCATCTGTGGTTTTTATGCTATAGGCATTTGTTTCTCCCACTGAATCTTGTCTTGAACTTTTGATCCCTCTAATTCATATTCCATGTAAGGGTACAAGTCTGAAACGTTGAATATGGGTGATATTCCCACATCATCTGGAAGCTCAATCTCATAGGTGGTTGCAACAAACTTCCTTAATATCTTACATGTCCCTATCTTCTTCATCTTCAACTTGTTATATGTTCCCCTAGGGAACCTTTCTTTCCTGAGATGTTCCAGAACCTGATCTCCTACTTCAAATTGAAGTTCTCTACGATATTGATCAACTTTGTGCTTGTACTCTTGGTTAGAGCTCTGCAACTGTCCTATGATCTGGTTATGGAGATTTTGCATTTATGCAACAAAATATTCTTCTCCAGTGCTTCTGATATCACTATGTTCCAAGTCTCTCAACTCAAATACTCCCTTGGGTTGCATTCCATACAGTATTTGGAATGGGCTCTTTCTAGTGCTCCTGTTGGGTGATTCATTGTATGCAAATTCTGCATGTGGCAAAATCTGATCCCACTGATTATGATTCTCAGTGACCAGACTCCTTAATAAGTTTCCCAAACTTTTTTTTACCACCTCAGTCTTCCCATCTGTCGGAGGGTGATAATTTAAGATGAAGGAAAAATATGTCCCCAACTTCTTCCACAATGTTCTCCAAAAATGACCAACAAATTTTGTGTCTCTTTCTGAGACAATTCTCCCAGGTAGTCTGTGAAGTCTCACAACTTTCTTGAAAAACATATTTGCAACATGTATTGTTTCATTGGTATTATGGCATGGGATAAAGTGTGTCATCTTTTAAAACCTATACACCACCACAAATATGGAATCACATCCTCTTTTCATTCTTGTCAATCCCAACACACAATCCATGTTTATTTCATCCCAAGGCCTCTTTGGTATTGGCAATGGTTGATACAATCCAATGTTCTGTATTTTTCCTTTTTCATGTTGGCAGATTCTTCATCTGTTCACAAACTCTATCACTTATTTTCTCATACCTGGCCAATAGTATGAACTGCTCAACTGTGAAAATGTTTTATCATGGCCGAAATTTCTAGCCAATCCCCCACTATGCTTTTCCTTCAAAAGGTTATTCCTCATTGAGCATTTTGGTATGCATAACTGATTTCCCTTGAAAAACAATCCCTCTTGAATCATATATTATGTCCACTGGCTCTTGTCTCTTAGCACAGGATTTTCACATGCTTCGTATGCTTCCTTGAAATCTGGATCATCATTGTACATTTCCTTAAGGTGTTTAAACCATAAGGCCTTCACTTGAAACTCCTGTAGAATCAAACATCTCCTGCTCAATGCATCAACAACTTTGTTAGAATTCTCAGCAATATGTTTTATCACAAAAGTAAAATTCTACATAAATTCAATCCACTTTGCATGCCTCTAATTCAATTTTTCATGTCTAGTTATGAATTGTAAAGCTTGGTTGTCACTGTACAAGACAAATTCATGTGGAACAAGGTAATGTCTCCATTTCTTCAAGGCTTGAATTATGGCATAAAACCCCTTATCATATGTGGAGTATTTTCTATTGGTCGCATTCATCTTCTCACTGAAATAGGCAAACGGTCTATTATCATGGCTCAAAATTGCTCCAATTGCAACTCCACTTGCATCATATCTCACTTGATATGTCTTTCCAAAATTTGATAATATTAGAATTGGTCGTTCTATTATTTTTTCCTTTAGTATATTGAAGCTCCTTCCAGCCTCCTCTATCCATTTAAAATACTTGTGCTTCTTCTTCACTTTATCCATCACTGGTGCACAAATTCCACTGAAATCTCTGATGAAATTCCTATAGAAACTTGTTAATCATTATATTCTTACCTCAAACATACTCCTTGGTGATGTCCATTCTTTGATTGCTTTCACCTTCTCTAGATCGATCTTATGTTCATTTGAAGAGATCACAAAACCCAAGTAAATGAGTTATGTATTCATAAAAGAGGACTTCTTCAGATTTATCAATAGCTTCTCTTGTTGTAGTCTCCTCATCACTAGTGCCAGGTGTCTCAAATGCTCCTCTTTAGTCTTGCTAAAGATCAGTATATCGTCCAGATACACAACCACAAACTTGCCAATGAAATCTTTCAGTACTTCATTCATCAACCTCATAAAAGTACTTGGGGCATTTGTTAAGACAAATGGCATAACAAGCCACTCATAAAAACCTTCATTTGTCTTAAAGGTTGTTTTCCATTCATCACCTTCTCTCATCCTTATTTGGCGATATCCACTTTTCAAATCTATCTCAGAAAAGAAATTTTCTCCACTTAAATAATCCATTAAGTCATCCATTCTTAGAAAAGGAAATATATACCTTATGGTGCTATTGTTAATGTCTATTGAGTCTGTACACATTCTCCATCCTCCATCCTTCTTTGGACTCAACACAGTTGGTACTACACATGGACTCAAGCTCCCTCTGACCAACCCCTTGTCTAACCATTCCTGGACTTGGTTCTTTACCTCCTCATTCTCTTGAGGTGTCAGTTTGTATGTTTCTTTGTTTGGCAGACTTTATCCTTGTATCAAATACATATAATGGCTGATACTTCTGATGGGTGGCAATGAGTTAGGCAACTCATCCACCACTATGTCAGAAAAATTATCAAACAATTCCTTAACTTCTTCAGGAAAATCATCCATCGAATTACTTGTAAGGATAACTTTGGGTTTCCTCACCACATAAAAATGCATATCCTTCTCTTTCTTAACTTCTTTTAGGAGTTCCTTCCCACTCATGAGAAGTATGCTTGTGATGTATTCATATTTCACTTTATTCTCCTCTATTGGCAGCAACATGTGTGTCCTACCATTATTGTCCAAGGTGTATGTATTCTTCCTCCCATCATGAATGACATTCCTATCAAACTGCCATGGTATTCCCAACAAAATATGACATACATCCATGGGAATTACATCACATAGAATTTCATCTCTATATCCTCCTATCCTAAATTCAACCAAGCATTGTTTAGTAACCATTACCTGGTGTCCTTTCTGAAACCATGAGACTTTGTATGGTTTCGGGTGTGCAGTTGTCTCCGGCTCCAATTTCTCCACCATCTCTATCGATACTAGGTTATCATTGCTCCCACTGTTGATTATCACCTTGCATACTCTATCTTTAGTCTTGCAAGATGTCCTAAATAGACTATTCCTCTGCACTGGCTTTTCAACTTCTGCCTCTAGTTTTAAGAGAACCTTTCTCAACATCAGGGATGTTCCATCCTCTGCTCCTTTTTCTTAAACATTCCTTCTCTATGCTTCTGAAATGTGAGCTTCACCTCCTCCTTCTTTATTTTTCTCAGGACATTCCCAAGACATGTTCCCTATATTTCCACAAGCATAGCACCTTACTTCTCCCCTACTTCTTCCTCTTCCTCTAGAATAACTTCTTCCACCATCTTGTCTTCATCAGGAACCTCCTCCTCTTTCTGAGTGACTATGTGATTTCTCAGTCTCATCTTTGGATTTATGTACCTTATCATGGGAAACTCCCTTGCTTTTTTGGGGGGATGGGATTTTACCTCTTCCTCGCTATCTTTGTTTTATGGCCAACTTCTCCTCTTCCTTGATCCGTCATGATTTTTCGAATGACTTATGGTTGAGTTTTTAATTTGCATGAATTAATTGACCATTGGGAAACTTAATGAAAGAGAGAGAAAAGAAATGAATTATACAGCCATTAACATATTTGTAGATCTGAAATACAATGAAAAACAACAAACCATGATACACAGGTTGATAACGGAGTTCGACACAACTTTGCCTACGTCTCCGGGCCTTTTCTCTATGAGGGAGGATTCTTTATTTCTGTTCGAAAGATTAATAGTACATATTTACAATGCCGAATGGCTTCTAGACTGATTGGTCATGTTCACCCAGATCTCTAGAATCTTTCACAAAAAACGGCACCTGAAACGGATGTCCCAAGCTCTCAGAAATCGTCCGACAGCATCTCCTCCTCAACGGTCTCCCTGCCTCAAATTGGCTTTGACTTGGCTTGCCTCAGCATCTCTGCTCTGAAATTGCTCTCAAAAAGCTGTCTAAAATCTCTCCCCTTAGCCTCAAAATGACCTTGGTTAAATAGTGGGAAAGTTGGTTTCTCATCCCCAACTTCCTCCCAAAAATTAGGCTCTAAAAAAGCCCAATAACTCCCAATTATGAGTTAATTACATTAAAAAGCCAAGAAGTGGTTATAAAACCCACTTCAAACTATATATTATAGTTACATAAGAGTTAGGCTCCTTTCTCCTGGGCGCGCGCCCCCTTAAGCGATCACATGGGCGTTAATATGGCCAAGCGCTAGCCCAAAGGGCTAACGCTGGCCCTAACCCCTTCCGTGCTCCAGCATATAGGTCACATGGTATAGGCCCATAGGGCCACGGGCTCAAGCTATAACTCCCGCAACTATTTACATAATTGTTTGAAACCATTTTTCAAACCAACGCGCAAATAAACAACCGCGTGCTCCCTGTTTCATTAACCGTGGTCATGTGCGCCGAAAGAAATGTGGGTTAAATACAACATAACCCGCGTGTATTTGAATCATATTCCAATGCCAAGGGCTGGGTTATAGGCTATGCACTGGAACCGTGCGCTATGCGCCCACTCTCCCGGTTAATTCTACGGTTATATGCATATAGCCATGGTTTTAATACAATCCACGCCAATACAAGTAATACACGGTGGTCGAATGGTCAAAGGTCCATAACAAAGGCGCTAACCGGTGGGGAGGTCCGGGGTTCGAATCCCTCGAGCCTCAAAAAATTTTGATATAGCCCTCATTGGCTAAACCCGGGGTGCCACGTGGCAGCCTTTGATTGGGCCACGTGGCACCTTACCATTCGCCCAAATGATGCCACGTGTCGATCGATGATTCGTCCACGTCACCTGCCACGTCAACGCGTCGTACTGCCAAGTCATCCACCACGTAAGCCTGCCATGTCATTTGCCGTCAGCCCTGCCATATGCTTTGTCAGCCTACCACGTCAGCTGTTGACGTCACCCCTGCCACATGTCACCCTTCCAGTGGTGACACGTGTCACCTTCGGATTGGCTCAACCGTGTGCCAAAAGTGCCAAATCTGTCTGACACGTGGCACTCCCTGGAGCCGCCATGTGTTCTGTATGGAACATGCCATGTGTCAACGTATGGACCTGCCATGTGTCTTGTACAGACTGACACGTGTCATGTACGGACTGTACGGATAGGTACAGTCAGCATCCAAAAAAAAAAGCGTTTGGCTTGGCGGACAGAATGTGATATCTTCTTCATACGGACTCTGTTTGACATAAAAATTATACCACCGGAATCAGGAAGACGAGACGGACACAATGGTGTTGGTTTCATCAAATTCTTAGCACTTTAATTTTTGAGCATTTTTCATGCCCTGTCAGGCTTCTGAATCCGATTTCGGATCATTCCTTCACTGCAAATTGATAAGAATCCTCCACTGTCCTTACTAACATCATGTTGATCTCATCCTAGGTTTCATACCTCAAGTTATTTATATACCTGGAAATTTTTTCTTCATCTTTCTCTCTTCGTCCAGTTATGATGTTCAACTTGTAGAACTTCTCTATGTACTCCTTAACTGTCATACCCTTTTGCCTCAGGTTCTACAACTTCTTGAACAAATTGATCTGATAATATTTGGGAATAAATTTAGCCTTCATCTTGGCTACCATTCTGTCCCAATTCTTTATCCTTTTGTTTTCCTTTGCTTCTCCTCTCATCCTGTAGTTCATCCCACCACAGTGTTGCATGCCCTTTTAGTCTGGTGACAACATGTCTCACCCTCTTATCTTCATCGACATCTTCATATTTGAAATATTTTTCCATGGATCTTACCCAATCCAACAGCTCTTCAAAATCCAAATTCCATTCATACATTGGGACCTGTATCTTGGCTCTAGCTCCCAATCTAACAACTTCTCTCAACAAGCATTCTTCAACAACATTTTCCCCTACAACTTCTTCGACTTCTACTTCTTCACTCTCGGCATCGTTAATGTCTCCAGCATCAGGTTCTCTCCTCTGTGCTACCTCCATTGCCTCCATTATTTCATGAAGTTCTCACATTTCCACTTCTACATCTCGATTGGATAAATGTGGCTCCCCTCATCTCCTCGGTGGCATTATGTTGACTGTCTCTCACACACAGAATACAACTTCAAGTTATTTTGTCTCCTCTCCTTTTCCTGTTATCTACAAGAAAAAATTCAGCTCTAATACCACTTGATGCAACCCCCCCTTCTCTCCTAAGGGCTAAGTGACCTCCAGGTCAAGGATCTTCAACTCCGAGCCGAATTCGCTCTCTAAAACCTTAATGGTCTCACATGTGAATTAACACTGGTCCTCTCATTCCTATGGTGTAGGTTATATGGCACTCATGACCTCTTTCTGCAACTGTTGAACTCTCAGGTTTCAGATACTAGCTCTTTTCTCGTTAGCCCCTCGTAGAATGTGACCTCGGGCTAGGTCCTTGCATAAACACACAATTGTGGTTATGCCCAAGAATGGTTTGGGATCAACCTTTTTACTCCCCGTAATTTAACTCCAATTGCCACGTACCTCTTCACCAATACTGTGGTTTCGATAGCGGCCCACACTCAAAATTTTAACGTTCGGGCACTTTCTGGACCCGCAATCGAGTGTGACCATCGATCTTATGATATTGACGGTTCTTCTAGACTGACGATTGAGATATGCCTCTTCCACACCAATGATTCAGATCTAATTCACCCAAATCAGGCAGTTGATATTTACTTTGGGTCTTTACTCAGAGGCCACGGATTTATGTCACCTACCCTCTGGGTCAGACAATTGAATTTTATTTCAGGTCTTTATCCGAGATCCACAGATTCATATCACCTATTCTTCAGATATGATAGTTCAGATCTACTTTAGACAATCTGACGCTTGAGATTTCCTTCGGATGATCGGATGGTTGAGATTTACTTTGGACGATCGGACGATCCCAAATTACTTCGAGGCTTCGGAACTTAAGTTCCCTCGATTACATGTGCAAAACACTGAGTCTCGCACACCTTGATTTGATTGGACGGTTGTTGTTCCTATGAATCGGTGATCCAACAACCATTGTCTCTCTCCCTCCTGAGCTTCTGACTTCCTCTAAATTAGAAGAATGTCTAAGTATCCAAATGCCTCAAACTTTGTTCCTCTTACGAGTTTGTCTCTCGGACCTCATCTGCACTTCTGGAAGGAGTTATCCCTTCTGATCTTTCCTCAATAGACTTTGACTTCACCCTAGTGCACACTTGTGCTCTACATGAAAACTTGCAATGGTTCTCCCTGAGTTTTCAACTTACTCAATCTCTAAGAGACTCAGCCCTTCTGCATCTTTCAAAAGACTTTCTAGTTCCCTCCTAGAATAGTTTGCGCTGGATCTCCTGAGCTTTCGATCTTATAACAAGTTTGTCTCTATGCGCACCCCTTGCGCTTAGTATGCACACTCTACATACAACAGTTCCATGCTATCTCTTTTGAGCTTTGAGTCTAAAACAACTCTCATACACACACTCCTTGCGTTCAATATATACTCCTTGCATAACTTACAGAAGAGAATAATTGAAACTTATACCAACATCTTACAGTTTTAGATACTCAAAATGAAAAATCATTCATTCATGAAAATAAAAATAATAGGGAATTGCAAACATTAACAACACTATGAATTTGGATCAATTTTACTTTGTTACATTCATTTAAAAGTAAATGTATACAGCTATGATCAAACAACAACTAAAAACTCATAATTTTCCTACTAACTCATAGCATCCTCATTTGGGCATACAAAACCTCTATTTATCTCAAAGGGTCCTTAGGGTTCCCCCTGACTACTTGTATACTCGAAATGAAAACCTAACTTCTACCTAAGTTTGGTTACATTCAAGGCTAGGAGTGAAAGTCCCAAATCACTCATGATCATCATCTTCCAAGTGCTTGATCTTCTTTCATTTTTCCAATCAACTCCAAAAGATTCGCAGTAACTCCTAGTGTTTCAGATTCCAAAATGATCCCCAGGCACTGAGATGTCCTGCCACGTATGCTCACTGACAATGCTCCTACATCACACTATCATTGTCACTGTCACATCAACCTATAACCTATCAACCTGTCACTGTCATTGTCAACCTGTCACTGTATCCAATCTATCATTGTCACCAATACTCAACCAAATCCTCTCACATGGATCATATACCAAGGACACCTCTCAAATAGATGTCCAACATCACCAACACATTCCTCTACCAAGAATGTATCAAGATCACCAACATACCATCACAATATATGTGTCTCAACCATGTACCAAATCATGTACCAAACCATCAACCTGTACCATACCAAACATCAACCATGTACCACAATAAGTGCATCAACCATGCACCAACACCTGTACCAAACCGTGCATCAACCATGCACCATAACCTATACCATATTCCTCAACCATCAACCATGTACATCAACACCATACCATGTATCAATATTGTACCATACCATGTTCCAACCATGCACATAAACCTTAGCAAGTGTCTCAACCATATACCATATCATGCCATACACCTTATACCAATATAACCAATATATGAACCATAAATTTTCCTTATCAAATATACCTCAACCAACATCTACCATACATAAAATATGTGTCTCAATTCTTATACCAAAGCTCAAAAAAACATGCGTCAAGCATGCTCCTCAATATCACCAAGATGCAACCTTATAACACATATAATAACATACCTTTTACATTTGTAACTGACCTGGTGCCATTGAACCTGATACACAATCCTGTAGCTTCACCTCAGACCTCAAACCTAGGAAAAATCATGCTCCTTCACTTATGTCTTTTCCTCATGGGACGAAGACTACCTATCACACGGGGCCTCACATGATGTGTCCTAGGAAACTCATGGGGGTGCCTCGTGGGACACCCTTCTCCTGACCCGTGAGGGCCATCCAAAT
The DNA here is from genome assembly GCA_000966675.3 of Picea glauca. Taxonomy (NCBI): domain Eukaryota; kingdom Viridiplantae; phylum Streptophyta; class Pinopsida; order Pinales; family Pinaceae; genus Picea; species Picea glauca. The sequence continues at coordinate 29,933 of JZKD02S1993095.1, read as the reverse complement.
TAGGGTTTTACAGAAAACCTAGCATTTTTCATATCTAAAAAATTCTCTCTTTCCTCATACTTTCTTCATTGCCTCAGACTTGTCATCATATTCACCAATAGACCAAAATACTAGACCATAACATTCTCACAATATGGATATTCAATGTAAGTGTGTGTGTCTATGAGAGACTCCTTGAGGTGTTTATATACTTATTCATAGTAACCTCTTTCCTTAATATTAGGTCTTCTAGTAATTTCTTGTCACAACAACTTTACCTTTTAATTAATTCACTTGTAACCAACTAGGGGCTTCTTGACCATTCTTTTGGGCTTCAAACTTCACGAGGACATAACTCCTCAACTGCAAGGAACCATGTGGCGTACCACATATCACTGAAAATGAAATGAAAATGACTATCCATATATGAGTGTCTTACCTACATTTAAACTATCCTTCATTTCCATATTCCTTAACCAACTTTAGGTTCCATAACCACACCTATGAGGTGCTATGTAGACTTCATCAAATGTACTCAACACATATTCTAACATCAAACACTCCATCAATGACAACTAACTCACCATCAATATCAACCAAATCTCTAGGGATTTCAAACTTCTCCAAGGGTTGACATCAATGAAAACCAACTGTCCAAACCAAATGTCCAATAGTAATCAGTTTGGTTAGCCATCAACCTCTGATGAAAATGCCCTAATTGACCATGATTGTGAAATTTTTGAAATTGTTTTGTCATGCTTTGATCCTTATGAGTTAAGTAAGTTAACTTGTGATATATTTAGGTATTTTCATGGTTATTTACATATCTGGGAGTCAAACTTGGGTAAATTCATAATTTCCCAAGACTATCTTTCTGAAAAAAGGATCGTGGTATCTGAAAATGGATCCATTATATTATATATCAATGTCAATTCTATTACAAAAATGCTATATCTTCCCGAAAACCTTAACTCTAAGACTTGAAATCAGTTAAAAGCTTTGGGTGTCAATTTTTGTACTTCTATAATTATGGATGCTACAAAGTTATTAAGAAAGAAAAATTTGATTCAACATCCTCAAATTAAATGTAGTTCAATTAAGAGAAGTATTGAAACCTTCATGAAAAAATACATGGGTTTAGTTGAAATGGCACTACCATCATGTTGGGATAAAAATAGAAATTGTATTCAACATGAAGCATATGAAGATATGTTAATAAAAGAAAGGGATTATATAACTAAATTTCAAGTTTTGGATGGTGTTTAGAAAGGTCAAAATATTTTTTACAAGTTAATAAATGGAAAATCAAAACTTTATTTCCTAATATTCCATCATATGATAGATATACAAAGCTTGATATAGCTTCTATAAAAATGGTTAAAGATTGAAGAAAAAATGTCTGGAACAAGCCAAGCTCATACCTTGTTAGGAATTTTTTCCAAATGTATTTTGTTCTATACTTTGTTCTATACATGCATGTACTATGTTCTATACTTTGTTCTATACATTCCTATACTATGTTCTATAAGGGAAATGAAAACAATGACTTGGTTTTAAAAAAAATATATTCAATTCTTTGGTATTTCATCATCACTTGTCCTTCTTGGTTTCATGGTTCGTCATTAAAATGACATACAGAGAATTTACAAAACAAAGAATGGCATTTCTACATAATAAAGAATGACATATTAGGATGTTTATGTAATAAAGAATGACATTTTTTTTTGTTTGAAATGGGGTAAGCACCATATTTTAAAAAGATTGTTTACCACATATATAGTATTTGTCGATATATTCTTATGGAGGAATGTTATATTTTTTGTATGTACAAAACCACATATTTGTATACACACTCTTTCTTTCATTTACCTTTAAAAAAATTTTTGCTACTTTCTATGCATGAATTGTACTATGCCACTTTCAATTACTTTCTACTAGATATTTTGGGTATGGGGAATTGAGAGTGATGAGAGGGGGGGAAGGGGCCAAATGAGCTTCCAAAAACACATGTTTGGCCCTATTTAGTAGAGAAAAAATTATTCTTGAAACCAAGAGAAGATCATTCATGTACTCCATTTTAGTCTTTCTAGAGTTTCGTACATGTTGATATGTTTGTTTATTCATTTATTTATTACAACCTTGTATTCTCTGATTATTTTTGCAGGTATTCGAAATGGAAATGAAACTAGATATCCTATGAGTGATGTGGTTATATAAGATCTTGATCCTACCTCATATAGCTCATGGACCTAGGTAGTTAGTACTCATCTTTCCATTTTAGTTAGTGTATGTGCACAATTGTCAAAAATTAATGTGTATTTCAACCCATTACTAAAATTTGGGCACAAATAACCCTAGTATGCATTGTTTACAGTTTACAACCAATTTATAGTCCTATAAATTGTAACTTGTAAATTAACAAAACCATACATGTATTTTTATTCCTAGGTTGTGCATTTCTCATCATGCTTTGTTTTCATGCATTTTCCCTTTGTGCATTTTTTTTGCATTTATAAGGAAGCTTTTAGCCTTTATGCACACTAGAGGGTTTTAGGTTTCAAATTGCACAAATAAATGATGAATAGATGTAAAATGATAAAATTCAAACTCCACAATTTTAACCACTCAATTTGGAGGTTATATGAGTCTTAGGCATTCATTTTACAGTAAGACATATTTACCCTCCATTTTACAAAAGGTCTTGAATCTGGGTTCAAGTTAGAAGTCCTTAGCCTTTTAAAAATGCACTTAGGATGAAATATATGGATTTCCAATGTTATTAACTTCTCCCCAAATCATAGATCACTAAATTTGGAGCTATATAGAAGCACATGGGTGCATTTCAATTGGGTCAATTTCTATTGTTTTGGTATCTCAAATTATAAGGTGGACTTTTCCTCTTTTACACAACATCCAGTTTTATGCTTGTAAATTAAAATATAAATATGTAGATAGGTGTAAAATTATATAAGACACCCTCAGAAACTTGACTCATTCAAATTGCAAGTGTGTAAATACCTAGGCGTTCAATTTTTTGAAGCATGGTGTATATTTCTGCACAATGGCATAAATTAAAGTTTAAAAGAAAAACAAGTATTTTTCTCATTCGGGTATTCCATTTTAGTATTTATGGAGTCTTGTACATGTTGATATGTTTGTTTATTCATTTATTTATTATAACCTTGTATTCTCCAATGATTTATGCAGGTCTTTGCAATGGAAATACAACTAACTAGCCTATGTGTGATGTGGATGTACAAGCTCCTGTTTGTGCATCATACAGTTCATGGACCCAACTATTTAGTACTCATTTTTCCATTTTAGTTAGCGTGTGTGCACATTTTCCAAAGATTCATGTGTATTTCAACCCTTTACTAAAATATGAGCACAAATCACCCTAGTATGCATTCTTTAAGGTTTACAACCAATCCATAGTAATGTAACTTGTAACTTGTAAATTAAAAACACTATACATGCATTTTTCTTCCTAGGGCGTGCATTTCTCATGAATCCCTATTTTCATGCATTTTTTCCTTTATGCAATTTTTTTTTCATTTACAAGGAAAATTTTAGTATTTAAGCACCCTAGAGGGTTTTAGGTGTCAAATTGAACAAATAAAGTATAAATAAATGCAAAATTAGAAATTCCAAACTCCACAATTTGAACCACTCAATTTGGAGGTCATGTGAGTCTTAGGCGTGCATTTTATAGTAAGACAGATGTACCCTCCATTTTACAAAAGGTATTGAATCCCGGTTCAAGGTAGAAGTCCTTATTATTTTTAAAATGCACTCTAGATGAAATATATGGATTTCCAATGTTATTAACTTCACCCAAAATCTTATATCAGTAAATTTGGAGCTATATAGAAGCACGAGAATGAATTTCCATTTGTTCAATTTCTACTATTTTGGTCTCTCAATTTATAAGGTAGACTTTGCCTCTTTTACACACGCGCCACTTTTATTCTTGAAAATGAAAATATAAATACGTAGACATGTGTAATATTATCTAAGACACCCTCAGAAACTTGAATCCTTCAAATTGCAGGTGTGTAAAGACCTATGCATGCATTTGTTTGAAGCTTGGTGTGCATTTATGCACAAGGGCATAAATTAAAGTTTAAAAGAAAATCAAGTATTTTTCTCATTCATGTATTCCATTTTAATATTTCTAGAGTCTTTTACATGTTGATATGTATTTTTATTTATTTGTTTATTATAAACATGTATTCTCTAATGATTTATGTAGGTACTCGCAATGTAAATGCAACTAACTAGCCTATGTGTGATGTGGTTGTAAGAGATCCTGCTCCTACCTCATTTAGCTCATAGACCCAGGTAGTTAGTACTCATTTTTACATTTTAGTTAGTGTGTGTGCACAGTTGCCAAAGATTCATGTGTATTTCAACCCTTTACTAAAATATGGGCACAAATCACCCTAGTATGCATTCTTTAGGGTTTACAACCAATCCATAGTCATGTAACTTGTAACTTGTAAATTAACAACAACATGCATACATTTTTCTTCCTAGGGCATGCATTGCTCATCGTGCCCCGTTTTCATGCATTTTTATGCATCTTCCCCTTTATGCATTTTTTTTTCATTTACAAAGCAACTTTTAGCCTTTACACACACTAGAGGGTTTTAGGTTTCAAATTGCACAACTAAAGTATGAATAGATGTAAATGATAAAATCCAAACTCCGAAATTTGAACCACTCAATTTGGAGGTCATATGAGTCTTAGGTGTGCATTTTACAATAAGACAGATTTACCCTCCATTTTACAAAAGGTCTTGAATCTCGGTTCAAGGTAGAAGTTCTTAATATTTTTAAAATACACTCCGAATGAAATATATGGATTTCCAATGTTATTAAATTCACCCCAAATCTTAGATCACTAAATTTGGATTTATATAGAAGCACAAGCATGCATTTCCATTCGGTCAATTTCTATTGTTTTGGTCTCTCAATTTACAAGGAAGACTTTTCCTCTTTTACGCAACAACCACTTTTATGTTTGAAAGTGAAAATATAAATATGTAGACATGTGTAAAATTATCTAAGACACCCTCAGAAACTCGAATCATTCAAATTGTAGGTGTGTAAAGAACTATGCATTCATTCTTTTAAAGCCTAGCATGCATTTCTGCACAAGGGAATAAATTAAAGTTTAATAGCAAAACAAGTATTTTTCTCATTCATGTATTCCATTTTAGTCTTTCTAGAGTCTTGGATAAGAATGCGAAAAAGGGATCCAGTTTAATTAAAGTCCAAAGAGAAGTTAATGGTGAATTAATGACTAATACCATACCATGATTGTTATGATGCAATGTGCAAAGGCTATTTCATTCGGAAAGGTGTTGTGGTCTTGTAAACCCTCTCAAGATTAAAGCCCATTTATGTAAAAAATTCCCCAGGCATGTGAGAAGAACATTTATCTGTGAACTCAAGAATGGAAAATCCAATAGGTTCAGTTTTATGGTTTTTGAGGCTCGACCCTAGTCACTAGTCCGAGTCAAACGTAGTTTCTTCTTCAGATCAAGCTGCCATATTCATCCATCAATATCCAATCTCCAAGTACTCATAGGATTTTCACGAGAATGTTACCACAATTTTTATCAAGAATCTCTTGGACATTTGGAGCATTAGGTTTCTTAGTATATTTTTTCTGAGTTGTTAGAGAATTTTGAATCCCTTTTCGATTATTTCCCTTCCCCTTCTCAACCCATATTCTCATTTTCTTGTTTGGGTTTGATGTGTCTATTTTATTTAACACCTCCCCTCTACCTTGTTTCCCTCCCCCTATCTAGTTTCCCTCTCCTCTCAACCTTCGTGATTTTCCCCCAAATATTAATTCCTTCCTCCTCCCCAATTTTCCTCCGAGAGGTGTTTCTGAACCCTTTTTCCCAGACCCTTGAGATTTTTCTTGGTATTGCTTATCTCATGTTCACAACCCCTCTCATTTTTAAGGCCTTATCGAATTTGATCGGTGGACCTTTGAAGACTCACCTTTAATCATTTCGGGTATCCTCCTATTTTTCTGATATTTTTGATCATATGTAACATTGTGTTCTAATCATTGATATCTTAGAAAACAACATACCAAGTTGGGGCATTTTTATAATAATGGACCCATTTTGGAATGAGGTCAAAGAGTATCTGAAGCACTTCGAAAAAAATTTGGACGGAATACAAGATCAATACAGTGATAATATAGGAAGAATAAGTAATATGGAAACTATTATGTCCCTTCTTCTTATAAGAACTAAAAGCATCATTCATGAAAGACTGAAAACAACTACATTGTAACAGAAAATGTTAATGCTCATCCAAAAAACAAAGAAGTTAGAATAAGAAGTAAGACATCTACAGGAACAAGAGATTGAAAGAAAAAGAATTCAGGAGTTGAAACAATAGTTACAATGCTTCTGAAAACACTAAACATGGTTGAATAGGAATGAAATTATTTTAGATCAATAATTTTTCCTCAAGGACATTAGATCATTCAATCAAATGAAGCATAGGGAGGAGATGAAGTAGTTCCCATGGAAATAGAAGAAAATACTTAGAGAATAGTTGAAATACATGATGGGTAGAATTTTGATATAGTGTAATGAAGTTTTTAAAATCCATCTTACTATTAGGAAAATATTTAAGAGTATATGGCATCTTCGCTGCCCGAAATTATAATTTTCCATATGTTTTCTATATCAAAAATTTCACAGAGTGGTGCTCTGTTTCATTCAAGACTCTTTTTGTAAATTTTGACAGTTCCTTTGCCTCAGGCCCAACCATTTAATATAAATTTATTGTTCATTTTATGTTAAAAAAAAATATTTATAATGTTATTAACTTCACCCCAAAAATTAGATAACTAAATTTGGAGCTATATAGAAGCATGGGAGTGCATTTTCATTATGTCAATTTCTATTATTTTGTTCTCTCAATTTACAAGGTAGAATTTGCACCATTTATACATCAGCCACTTTTATGTTTGCAAATGAAAATCTAAATATGTAAACAAGTGTAAAATTATCTAAGACACCCTCAGAAACTTGAACCGCTCAAATTGCAGGTGTATTAAGACCTAGGGGTGCATTTTAGTGAATCATGGCGTGCATTTTTGCACAAGGGAATAAACTAATTAAAGTTTAAAAGAAAAACATGTATCTCTTAAGAGTGATTTTTCATTTTTAATTGTTTAGGCTCTGACAAGATTAAATTAGGGTTTTATGAAAAAATAGAAACCGTAATTGTAATTTTCTATATCATCATATATCTATAACATTCTCATCTACATTTGGATCAACCTGCTCCCTATATCCAAAAAAAAAGTATTTGTTTTGTTTTAATTTTATTGTATGGTCGTCAAACTTACGACGCCAATCTGTCACATTCTTGGAAGTGTCTTGTGTCTCTCCTTTGATGATTCCATCACACCATATCATCGCATCAATGATGGATGCCACACTGTATAGCATTACAACATCGATGTAAGCTGTCAGCCATAAATTCACAATTTCGATGGAATTCTCATCGGCTTTCCAACGGTACTTAAGCATTCCTATGTCACAGTAATGGTTCTTGTCTTCGGTAAAATTGTTACTTTGAAAATGACACATGGAAGATTAATATGTCATAATACCTCCATTATATGATAGTCATCATTGCAACGATTCTATGCGACAGACATCTTTTTCACAAATTATCTCCACAGCTTCCATGTGGCATCCCATTCTGTCGGATCATCAACATATGTTAAGGACTATTGATAGTATAATAAAAGTGGTTCAGTGAATAGATGAGGAGGGAATTTTTTGTACAAAAGATGAGTGGTCCTCGAATGGGCATTAGAACGACATCAAAAAATGAGGCAAATGTACTAGTGCCATGAGTGGAGTTTAATTTTGTGTGTGCAAATTGTTTAAGAGATGACAAGGCCCTAAGGTTCATGTATATGAGAGTGAGAAGGTTGAGTCTCATAGGTTTCTAAGTGATATAAAATCAAATAAGGAAGAATGTAATTGTCTAAGGGTGGTTGGGAGGTGCAAGGTATAAGGAACTTATAAAATCAAGAAGATTGTGAACTGAAGGATAGTGTTGTGACAATAGAGAAAGAGAAATAGATCTATGTAGGTGAAGGATTGAAGTAAAGAGACGATTCGGTATTTTTGACAGTTTGAGGAATCTAGTGTCTCCAGTAGGTTGGTTCCTACATATTGTTTATTTGGTGCTCAGTTGAGGAGATTGGTGTCCCCTGTAGTTTGGTTCCTACAATATTTTTTATTTGGTTCCCAGCTAAGGGGATTGGTGTCTCCTACAGGTTGGTGCCTGCAAATATTGAAGTTGTAGGTTGGTGCCTATAGGAATTTACTTTCTAGTGCTCAGTTGAGGATACTGGTGTATTCTATAGGTTGGTTCCTGCAAATATTATAATAGTAGGTTGGTGCATACATGATATTATAAAGATACATTTTGTGGTTTTCTCCCATTTGGGTTTCCACATTAAATCTTTGTGTATTGTGTATTGTATGGTTGTATATATTTTTCATTAACTTATTATGGCAAGTAAAGAAATATATTGATAAATATTGTAAGAAAAGGAAAACAATCCTATATAGATTCACCCCCCCCCCCTTCTAAGTATAAGTAAGTGTGTCAACAATTTCTATCAGAGTGGGTTCCTTCAGAATAGTTTAACCACTAGAAGGTGAATCCTTATAGCACACATGGATTGGAAGGAAGAAGATCCATTTTTCTTTGGAACAAACTATGTATTATGTAACATAAGAATGATAAATCTATCATAAATGGGGTATAATGTCTAGAAATCAATTGTCATTGGTTACACACCCTAAAAAACTCCACCAATAGATGCAGTTGCAAAGGAGGAAAGTGAAAACAATACAATGGCCATGAATGTCATTTTGAGTGGCATGTTAGATTCAGAGAAACTCAAAGTGGGATAGTGTACATCAACTAAAGAAATTTTGGACAAGCTGCAAGATCTTTATGCAAAGGAATAATCATTAGAAATGTCAAAATGGACAAGGACAGAAGAATACGAAACAAATTATAGCTCAGAAAGTGAATGAGATGTTAAAGAAGCCAACTTTTCTAGGAATCTCAAGAAAAGATCAGGAAAAAACAAAGGTAATCCTCTTTTTAAATTGTGAAGAAGTAGGACATTGTGCAACTAAATTCCCTTATTTTAAAAATGGAAAAAAAAATGAAAAGAATGATTCCATATTAAAAAATTACAAGAATGATATGACTGAGAAGATAGAAAATTCCTATAGACAAAGGAAGAATCTACATATAAATGAGGACAATAGTTGTTTTCATGACAATGACATTGAAATGGAAGATATTCTCTTCATGGACCTAAAATCACAATCTGATGATTCAGAAAAAGGAAGCACAGATTTGAGAGAAGAAGGAAATCATCATATTGAAGTGGAACAGGATCTTGAAGAAGAAATCATTTTTTCCTTAGAATAAATAGATGGAATCAAATAAAACAATAGAAAGTTGAAAAAGGAATTGCAGAAATATGAAGATGAGAAAGATTATCCTGAAGGAGAACTTACTTGTGATCAAAATGAAATCAAAAATTTCAAAGGAGAGAATATGTTACTAAAAGAGCAACTGTCAAAAATCCTTGAGAAAAAATGAAAAACAATTAAAGTTCAAATTGAAGAAGCATAAGTAATAAATTAATTAATAGAAAAACATATGAAAGAAAAAGGTCAACATTGTGAGAAACTTGAAACATAAAATACTTCTCTAAGAAAATAATTAGAAGAGACAGTTACCCAGCCAAATACAAAATCAAAATTTCAAAAGAGTGTTGCAATTCTAGATAATATCCTCAGTTGTCAAAGATCACCATCTATCAAGACAATTGTTTTTTATGACTAGAATCAGAATACCCTTGAAAAATATGTAAGCTCAAAGTCATTAGAAAAGAAAATCGAAGAGAAGACTGAAAGCTATGCAAATTTTATTAAAATCTCCAATCAGAGTGAAGACAACCACAAGGAAAGAAATCATGACCAACAAAAGACTGATTTTTCACTCAAGAAAGATAAGAAAAAGTTTAGAATAATTGCTCCATCAAGAAGACCCTTCATAGCTAGGTATCAAAATATTTTTCTCGGTTATTGTTTTTTGTGCAAAACAATTGGCCACAAGGAAGTAGATTGCAAATATTATGCAAGAAATTATTATATGAGAAATAGGAGTAACAACTCTCACAATAATTACAAGGATAACCATTAGAGAAACAAGACTAGAATTTTTGGGGGGTTTGTTAATACAAAATACAATCCATTTTCTCCACTACATCACAAAGTTGAATGTTGCAAGTGCAATAACTATGCACACATACCACTAGATGTAGAAGCATCATGACAAAAAAAATTTAGACAATGATACAAAAAGGTATGGAAGAGAAAACAAGAAAAAGAATATAAGGAAGAATATGAACTAGCTTGGTATGCACAAAAAAATAACAAAATCTCATCACCAAACAAAAGAAAGATACGACCAAATTTTGGAGGAAACAAAAAGAAGAAGAAAATGCATCCATGCTAGTGAAAACTACACTCCTAGCACAAAATGAATGCTCAAGTCACATAACCAGTGGACCAAAGTTTGTAAAATGTATGATCGGGAAAATAATTTCATGGATAGATGGGGTCATTTCTCTTAATGTTAATTTGAACAAGGAAGAAAATAAACATCTTAAAGATAAATTTAAGGAGAACTTGATAAGAGAGGCAAAAGTATCTTAAAATTCAAAATATAAAGAGATACTTTTGAAAATAATGGGACATGTAGGAGAATACTATTAATTTGATAATGAAGTTACTATGAAGGAAAAGGAACTAGTATTAAATGACGGGAGAAGAATGTTGATAAGAGGAAGAGGATAGTGATCACGACCTATTTAATAAATCACAAAATCATATGTCAAAGAGAACCTTCAATCATCCAAAGCGGATAAACCAAGCAAATAATCCAACAATATTGAATCAATTCATGAAGATATGATAAAGTAAGTTTCATAATTGTTACAGCCAATTTTGCCTCACCCCATCCAACTTGCTTAGATGGTCTTTCCATTTTCCTATGCAGACCTGAAGTCCCCTTTTGTACCTTATAGAGCCAAAAAAATAACATTTTTCCACATATACTCTCCCTATCAGTTAGTCAACAAGCATATACGCAGGTTGCTCTAGTACAGCCCGCGTACATTGGTTTTGGTGCTCAAAATTAAAATTTATGTTGGGTTTCCATGCCATGTCACGAGATCCATGATCCTTGACCTTCCATATACTGGAAACACTCTGAATCAGCCCTTATGCTCCATTTGAAGACTACAAATTGAGCCATATCCAAGCCTTAGAAGAGGGAATTCAAATTTGAGAGAAAATGCACTCTAGAGAAATTTCACTTCATATTGAGTCTGCATCCCATTATCCTTGAAACTATGAACCCCGTGTTCATCCCCCAAGCTATTCCTTCTTTGTGATGGAGAATATCATTGTCTCCTTTATATGATCTTTCCTTTGGTGGAGGATTGAAGTGGATTGAAGTGGTAGAGGCCCAACTAGAGGGAATTATATTCTCGGTTCTGATATGTTTCGTTACAGAAATTTGTCACCTATATACTTATGTTGATAATTTTAATAGAAATGGTATTTTCTCATCCAATTGATATCTTGCGAATATTTGAATTATTATTCCATGGGAATATTTGTCATGTATGTTAATGGATTATGCTAATATATATGCTAACACTATATATTGTAACCATATGCTTATGTATCTTGGTTGTTGAGGAAAATTTGTCAGTATAAAGCTTTGAGTTTTGTGCTCAATGGTGATCTCCATCAAACGTCTGGGCGAGGTAGCCTCTTGGCCTTGTCTTGTTAGCATTTCATGTATATATCATATTTGGGATTAGAGTTGATTTATGCATGTCATTCCATCTGTTGTGGTTTACCCCATGCTATAGAGATATTTTCCTCGTAATAGAATTGGCAACCATATTGGGGATTGATATTATTTTTGGGGCTTGGAGTGCGTTCTCCTTGATTTGCTCTCTATTAGCTTGAGTTTCCTTATCGCCTAATTTCTTGATAGCCTATTTTTACTTTGCATCTGACTTTCTTGGATTAACCCTTTCCATGTCAATGTTTTACTATATATACACAGTTTTTCCCTTGACAGACACGTACATACACGAGTTGTCCTTTTGTAGGGTCTGTACATACATGAATTTTGCTCAAACAGTCACCTACATTAGCTATGTAGTCTTGTTGGCTAAGTTTGGTGTTTTTTGGGTGAGTTTGGTTGGTTGATGAGTCTTCTTGGGTCTTTGTCCTGAATGTTAAGTGCTTACAGAGTGATAGGAAACCTTCTTATTGTTGAATTTTTGGGCGGTATTCTTTCTTTAAAAAAAAAAATCATTGGTTTTCCTTGCACATTGGTCTGAGTGTTTGCTTCTTGGTATCTTTCTTGGCTTGTCTCTTTTTTCTTTCATTAGGGTCTGCATGTGAATTTGTTATTCAATCCTTTCATTTTCTTTTCTTTATATAGAAAATACAAAAACATTTGCTCATTTTGCATTATGGAATTTTCTCTTTTGATTAATTTTCATTGATTTTGACACATGTGGAGAGATTTCATTTCATTGAAATGGTAGAAATTGCATTGAAAGTTGCATTTAGAAGCATATCATATCTTTAGAATTCAAGATTAGTACTCAACAATGTTTTTATATTCACTTATTTTATATGTTAAGTTGTAATACCATTAGTTTCACGACCACGCCTCTTGAGTAAGAAGAAGCCATTAAAAGTAACGTTGATTAATTAAAATTGGTTAGAAACGATTTTATTTTTTAGGGTACACAAACAAGTATAGGACATAGGTCCTTGGAATAGGATTTAGTGAGTGAACTTCTCCAAGTCTATTAAACTAAACATATGTGTCTGACCAAGGAGTGGTGAAACCCATTGTGTAATTAGTGACATCAGGAAGCTCCGCTCACACCAGAGTTAAGCATGAGGTTGCACGAAGTTGGTTGTAGAGATATCCCTCTAATACCTTCTTAGTGTCAGAGATATTTCTAGGGTTCTATTCATATTTAGGGGTCTTTCTAGTACCTTTACCTCTGTGAGAGGAAGTGCTTTCAAAATTTCAGTCTTTTTTATCCTTCCCATATGGTGGACCAAACTTACGATTGTTCCCCTACGCATTGGCAATATTGTGGTGACTCTAGTTTCTTGACATAGGTAGCCACATAGGTTACCTGTAGGGGTTATTCTGCAGGTACCCTGAGTCATATAAGGGTCGGACAACATAGAGACTTTATGGAGGATTACCTCTCCAGGGGGATCTGACCGACTGTAATGTTAATCTCGTGAGAGCCCTTATAACTTATTTAGATACCTACAATCTTTTAAAGGGAGTCTCAGGTCTCTCTTGGGTGAGACATACCTACTCTAGTGAGGGATGCCCCTTTTCAGCCACTATATCTTGTTTGTGTGCATTGGCATTTTTTATTCACTTTGGTGTGCTCTCTGATTATTGTTGGCCTTAGGATTTTGTATTGCATCATGAGTTTTCATCTCTATGTTTATTGGAGCCCCATGACTCCCTCAGTTAGCGCTACCCAACCCATGGTATTTTATCATTTCATGGGGACAAATTCTTTTGTATTTCTAAGTGGTATTTCGAATCATGATACTCAGCCAATACCTTGGGCATATAATCCTTTTTCTTTTTGTATGCCAGACATGTCTTTGCACTTTCCATCCTCTCCCCCATTGTCTTATGTGAATCCTAGTTTTGGGCCTGGGGGCATGATGCTTCTTTATTCTCCCTTTTAGTTTGGTGGGATTCATATCCCTCAACCAAATCTTACGGTAGGAGGTTGTAATCTTCCTTCCTCTGGACCCAATCCTATCTTCACTTTTCTAGGATCGAGTGCTCAAATGGGCAGTCCTTCTACTTATTAAATCCCATCCATCTATCCTTCTTTCGTTATGCCAGTTTCTACGAACGCTTTTCTCATGGCGGACCTCCTTTTATCCTCTATTTTTTCATCTGGGGGGATTTAGTTTTATAGTATGGGAAACCCCCTTCACGGAGTTCCTTCATATCGGGGCAACATATATCCTCACCTAAATAACCCTTATCATGTTGCTTTCTCTTCACAAACAGCTTACTCGGTGATGATGCCCTTACAACCCTTGATGAATTAGTTTGGAGGAGGATACCATCATGTCAGACAGGGCCATGGTGTATACCAAAACCCTTCCTGGCCCACAATCTCTAAAAACCAGTCTTTCCCAAGACCTTGGTTTTTGATGTCGCAACCAGTCACTGCATGTCATGATGGAATCATAAGTCTAGTCACTGCAATTCATACTGACATTATATCACCAACTTTCTCTAGTCATGTTGGAGATAAGTCAAAAACCTATGCAATTCATGTTGAATACACACAACCAGTCGTTGCAAGTCATGTTGGGGGAACACCTCTGGTCACTGCTAGTCACACTGCACAAACATCACCAACCTCTGCAAGTCATGTTGGATATTAGCTACTAGCCTCTGCAAGTCATGCTGGGAGCATGTCACTAGCCACTGAAATTCATGATGGGGGAATTAATATGATTGAGAATACTATACGTATAGGACGTAATCCAAAGTTCCTTTGTAGACTTTGCAAAGGAGGTCACCTAACTCATTTGTGATCTGCTATTGCAATGGTACAAGACGTGTGGTCCTTGTCTCGCGGCCCTTTGGTTTCTGAGACGTCTTTTTTTTCCCAACATTATAGTACTTATTTGGTTGATACATCAGTCATGTCGATGTAATATTCAGGTGGCGCCACTCTTATTTTGGGGGGTGATGCATCTCTTGACCTTGGTGTCTCACATATTGTTCAACCAACGGTCATGCTGATGCAATCTTTGGCCAACATCACTCTTGTTTTGGGAAGTGATGCATCTCTTGACCATGTTGTCTCACATCCTTTTCAACCAATGGTTGAAGAAGTGGTCGTGTCAATGCATTCTTTGGTCGATCCCACTCTTCTCTTGGAGGGTGACAAGTCTAAGGAAGTGACATTGTTGATGCAATCTTCAGTCAATCCCACTCTTCTTTTGGGGGGTGATGTGTCTTTCGACCATTTCCTTGTAATTTTTGGTCCTGTACCTTCTGAATAGGGGATCATTCCACTCTCTTAGAGTATTCTCCCTCCAAGTCCTAGGATGGTTTCCTTTGATTGGACTAATCTTGTAGAGCCTCAACTTCCTTCTCTGCAAGGATCCTCTACAATTATTTTATCCTCTTTGGTTTTGAAATCTTTTGGTTCTCCCAATATTGTTTCAAATACCCGTGAGTTGCGAGATTTCATCAGAATTACTACACGGGAGCCTTGGCCTCCCCCATTATATGTTTCTTAGAACATCATCCTTCGAGTCTTGGTTAGGCTCTTTTATGACTCTCTAAAAAGAAAAAAGATTGTCGAGCGGACTTGTCTCTTTCACACTCATTAAATGGATTTGAAAGGAAATCTATTTGGTGTAATTTTAACCCTTTTTCAGACCAAGTAGACTACTTACGAAAAAGGAATACTCTAGTTAACATTGGCTAGAAGAGTTCTCCTGGGTATTATTTTATACTTTGTCGGGCCTAGGGGACTAAATATACTAAAAAGGACATTATTTGGAGTTAAGTTGTAATCACATTCTATCATCCTTATTGCAGTATTGAGCCTATTTTTGGTTCCCTCTTTCTTGTTATAAGCCTCTAACCTCATAAATTTACATCACTAGCCAAGAAGATCCTTTTTTATATCCTTTGCAGCTTGACACCTTGTACCCTAAGAGGAAACATCCCCCCAAGTGCCCATGCCCTGTATGCACTTCCTTGCATTCAACATAGGTATGTTCCACTGTTTGAAGCTAGTTGCTTACTCGCGACACTCGTTTCCTCTCTTGTATCATAGAATTTATTTTCCTATGAAAAAATAAAAAAATATGGGTGGGAAAATAATATTATCTCATATTGGCATCAGCTGTGTCGCCTTTGAACGGAGCACAAACTTTTGATTCCACTTTCATACAAAGTTTTGGTTTAGCATGACCTTAGGAAGTTGAGATCGTTACTTATATTTTACTCCTCCGACTGGTTATTCTTCCAGTCTCTATGGATAGTTCGATGATGCCTCCTGCATCATGAAGTTTTATCATCAAGTGTATGTTTCTTGAGATATCCATATGTCTCATGCTCTTGTTCAAAGGATATCTATAATACTGTGTTGTCCATTTATCATAATTCTTGACTTTGCATGTTGGCCATACCCTTAGTATATCTCGAAGTCACATGAATTTGTATTCCTACCATGCACCCTAGTCCTACTTTCATTATGGATAGGTAATATTGAACCCAGTAGTTGGCATCTCCTCATTAGTCACTGACTGGGGGGTTTCCCTTGTGTTCGATAACAATAAATCTATTCAAACATTGGGATTATTGTAGTGTCTTGGATTCCATTAGCCTTATTGGTGGTTTCATCACCTTTGTCGACAAGTTTTATTATTGGATTATATTCAAAGGGTCTCTTTTGTGCACTACTTGCATCTGGTACATGTGAGAGACGCATAGGGTCATTGGTTCATAAACATCTTATTCTTATGAACTCCTCCTAATCATAAATCTATTTCTTTGTACCTCATGCTGACTGATGAGAGATTCCCTAATTCTCTCCTTTCAGCAGGTCTCTTTCCATCGAATTCATCTCATCTATTATGGAAATGAATCCTAGAGTCCTATGAGTACCTAGAGGCTTGTAGTCATCAGTGGCAGGTTCTCCTACCATCAATAGTTAGGAATACATCAATGTCTCTGTTACAGTATAATACCCATGCGGACAAGTGGATTTCCTCTTGGATACTAGACCCCTGTGACCAAGACAAAAAAGTGTTATTGTGGAAACTGACTTTCCTTTTCATGAAGATAAACTATTCAAAGAAGAAGAAGGAAGAAGGGTAAATACCTTTTTATCGACATTTGTCCTTCCTCAATCCAGGATGATCTTGATCTCCAAGTTCTTCAGAAGGTCCTGCAATACAATGAGAAAAAACAGTGATACTTCCTACTCTACCATGATTAGCTTCGTAATGGATCTATGAAAGAAACAAGTTCATGAAATGTACACAAACTTTAAAGGAAACAAGCCAAGCATAGATTTATATTAATGGAAAAAAGTGAGATGCTTACAGCCATGGATGTAGGTGCAATAGCTTCACCAAGCTCTCTTTGTCCAGAACCTTTCTCAAATAATCCACACGCAAAATGATGATGCTTCAATGATATCTCCCTTATGATATCATAAGTTTGATGCTTCACAATGTCTCTCCATATGCTTTTACCATGAGAAGGCCTCCTTATATAAGCTTGGAAAGACCTAACCAACTTAGAGATAATTAGGATAGGTTGAGGATATTTCTCCATCAGTTGTGGATCCTCCCTAAGATGTAGCCTTGACCTCATATTCAAATCCAACTGATTTCCAAGATAAGGGGGATTTTTTCTTGATTCTCCTCAACATCCCAAAATTTGCTCAAACAGACCAGCACTCCCCCAAAAAGGTGCACAGAGCATTGCAACGCTCCCCCAAATAAGGCTAGGGAGCGTTAGCGCTCCCTGACAGTGGGTAGGGGAGCACTGCCCAAATTTCCTTCAGAAAATCCTAGTGCTCCTCCAGAAGGGTGTACAGGGTGTTGCAACGCTCCCCCAAAGGAGGCTAGGGAGTGTTGGCACTCCCTGACAGTGGGTATGGGAGAGTTGCCTTCCAAAAACAATTTTTAAGTGGTTTTATTCATGGAAAATGCTTTGTACTCCTCATCAGATGATTTATCCTTCTTAAACCAGTCTTTGAAGGTGTCTTAAGTGTCCTTATGATGTTGTTAGAGACACGACATAGGAAATATGGCAGTAGGATGTTTTTGAAACTTGTGACCAAAACTGAGACACTTGCGACATTGGTAATGACAACAATGGGTCATCATTGAAGTGAGTAATTTTTATGTGTAAATGATTGCTCCACAAAGTACGAAGTTAGAAGACGAAAACTGATGACTGAAGTACTTTGTAGACTTTCTAAGCAAGGGTATGGAAGTGAAGAACTTGGTATAAGATGCACACAACCATCAACAAAAATTACGACATGTTTTAAACCCAAGGCAGGCATACCTATGCTTGAGTGATAAAGACTTTCAAGGCATGGCCACCATAAAATACATTGTGGATCCATAATTATATTAACAAAGAGTATAGCCACCAAAGATATAATGTGGATCTATACTTCCATGACATGAACTAATCGTATCCACAAAAAATACATAGTGTATGTACGAGATGAAAAGACATAGCCACAGACCAATACAAAGTGGATCTATGTAACAGTATATGTGTCAATCTTCAAACAAAAATCCATCGCAACCTAGGCAAAGTGTATATCAAAGTGGTCAATCAACCTAGGGTATTCTTATCGATATCGATGTGGTATGAGTCTAACCATGTGAATAAATGTTTTAATGTCAAACATGGCATAAACCACTTGATTATCGATCAATGAGGTAAACCGTTAACAAGCACAAGGGAAATCACCATTGATGTCAATGATTCCCAAGGTACTCTAGTACATTCCAACGAATGTGAATGGATGAGATGAAGTCAAACATCCATGGAATCATCTGATCATAGGTCAATGATGTAAACCCATTGTCAGACACAAGGAGGCCTTCCATTAAGGCATGCAGGTCCCAAGGTACTAACTGGTTTCTAAGTCTAGCTCATGGATAGTGTGTTGAATTCGACAAGAATAGACTCATTGAAGGAGGGCCTTGATGTATCCCCCATCAACGAAACGAAACTGACACAAAGATGTAATTGGTGGATCAAATGAACATGGATTGACACGGGTATTGAAACAGGAATTTGTGATGGTTGACTTTTGAGGCAGATACTTCCCTTCAACACTGAGGCATGACAGCAGAAAACTTGACATGGACCAAAACTTGATAATGCAGTGGATACTGTGACTTTCCTCGGGTGACCCAAAGTAGTAAGGAAACTCAAAGGATTGGCTTAGTGTAGAGGTTCAGCGGAAAAATGCGTGCAAATATAAAATTTCATGTTCAAGGGCGACTGTAAGAGTTATTGGTCATGTTCTCAAAAAATGCTTGGCTTGCTTCCTTCAATTTTTTCCCCCATCCAGATAGATGAGTATCTCTTTTTAATTTAACGAGTTTGAGGAAGGTAACACATGCTCGATATAACTCACCTTCGGTAAGTCCCTCTTCCTTTGTTTAACGAACTAGAAGAAGTAAGGGTTTGGTCCCGTATGGGCCCTTCAATGTATGATTGTTTAACGAGTCCAGAGAAGGTAAACTTGGTGGTTTTTCATATTTAGAGAGTCTGAAAATGACTTAAAGACGACTCCAGTATAGTCCTTTTTCGTAATTTTAGTCTCATGGAGCCAAAAAAGAGATAAATTATCACTCGAAAGACGCCCTTTCAAACCTTTTAATGAGTGGGAAATGAAGCAAGATCACTCGACAATATTTTCATGTTTAGAGAGTATGAAAAGAGCTTAAAGAATACTCCAGGGGGTTCCTTTTTCGTATATCCATGTGATCCCGAAAAAGAGATAAAAGGTTGCTCGATTACATTCTAATGTTTTTACGAGCACGAGAAAGAACAAAGACTAAGCTTGGTACTCTGCCCCCAACTTGAAAGCTAGTGTCTTAACTCCATAATGATCATCAAATGTTGGAGACATGCCCCCCAAGCTTCAATTCATCCACCGACTTTGAGTTTGTCACCAATTTCTGTACTATATGGAGAAAAAGGATAAGGCTGGAGGAAATGAAGGTTCAAATACGAGACCTAACGAAAGACTTGACTCGACATCTACAAGATCTGGCGAAAGACGCAGCCTGACAAGAGAGGTGATTGTTTCATTTTTTAACGAGCTTGACACAACAAAAGAACTATGCTCAAGGCTCTGGGTTCAATCCACAGATTTTTGTTTCATTTTTTAGCGAGCTTTCTACAGAGAGGAAAAATATGCTCGTAGACTCTTCTTGATCATGGCTTCCAAGATGATAATGATCTGGAAGGACACCATGTCAAGGGATAAAACTCGGTCATGGATTCCAAGAGATCTTCACCAGATGGAAGAAGAATGCTCTGGAAGGAACACATGTCGAGGGTTGTGTCAGGGGTAAGGAGATCAGGCTCCAATAGCCCTATCGAAGAGATCACCATGTCAACTACCGAATCCAAGTCATCTAAAGTTGAATTCATGGGAGATAATGCCACATAATTGAATTGTGGCAGGGGTGAGACCGACTACATATAAGACCCGTTTAGGGAGGTCATTGGGTTGATGGTCAATTCAGGGCCGAAGAATGAAAGTTGATCAATAGTCACCATTCCTCCATCATGTGGGAAAGATATCACACGAAAGAGAGTGGACACAATAGGTTTCATGGCATAGACATAATCTTGCCCAAGGAGTAAATCAAAATCCAAGGGGTCCTGGACTACCATAACATCAATAAAGACAGTTTTCCCTCCCAAAGTTATGGGAAACTAAGGAAGGATCCCTAAAGGGTGTTTGGTTATTTTGTTAAAAGATAACAGAGTCTAGGTAACCAACACAAGCTGAGGATAACCCAAAGCTTTCCAAGCAAGAGAGGACAAAATATTAATGGATGAACCTTCATCTATCAGTGCATGAGGAACGTCTCGACCAAAAACCTGTACTGTAATATTGAAAGGAATGTGAGAGGGAAGATGAGGTCTAGTGAGCACACCCCAATAAAAAAGGATGGCCTCATTACTTGGAGGGGGTTTCACAAGAGAGAGAGGAATGCCCCCCAGCACGGTAGATTATGTATCAACGAGAAAAATGTGGGTAGAATCAGGTTTACTCTCTAGAGGGAGAGTAAGGATGATCGATGATGGGATCATATCGACCACGTTGGTACTCTTCAGAGGAAGAGTGGGATTGATCGATGAAGTAACCGAAACAACCACTTTGGCACTCTTCGGATGAAGGGTGGGACTGACCTAGGAAGGAACTGGATCAATCACTTTGACACTCTTCGGAGGAAGAGTTGGATCAACCAATGGTATAACTAGAGAAACCACTTTAGCACTCCTCAATGGAGGAGTGGGATTGTTCAATGGAGGAACTAGATCGACCACTTTGGCATTCGTCCAAGGAGGAGTATGATTGACCGATGAAGTAACCACAACAACCACTTTGGCACTCCTCAATGGAGGAGTGGGATCGATCGATAACGACATCAAATCAACCACTTGGGTTTCATTCTCCAAGGGGAGAATGGGGTCGATAGGTGGAAATGGATCGACCGTTTGGGTTAGTGGTTCAACCAAGGATGAAACTAGATTGACTGCTTGATCAACCGGATTAACCGGGGATGGAGCCGGATTGACCAATCCATCAACTAATGATGGTTTGGGATAAATCTTACAATAATCGATTGGAAGTTGAATCTTTTTCAAAAGAGAAGAAGCCTCATCCATACAAGGACAAAGGTGAGAATAATGATCACTTTCTCATAACATACAAGGAAATTTGGCAGTTGTCTTCTTATTACCAACCTTAATTTCACTAGTTGATGGGGCATCACCAACATGTCTAGCATAGGCTGATGATGTGGAGGACCACATTTCTAAGACCTTTGGAAGACTAGGGAAATCTCTCAGAAAGTGGTCACCCTTACAAACACTGCAAGGGAATTTGGGTTTCATATTCTTCATTTTAATCTTGTTGACCTCATCACTATTAACAATACTATTAACAGTAGTTGGTTTCTTAGATCCAACATCTGATGCATTTGGAGGCTTGTTCCTTTTTGGTTTCTTCTTCTTCTTTTGATCAGCCTGGCTACTTGCTTTAGAGCTTTCACTAGGCGAAGAAGGAGAAAAGGAAGGAGACTTAATGGGTGAAGAAGGTGAAAATTTAACATGAGGTTGATGTGTGGGTGGTGTATTGACATCTAAGGTATTAGGTGCAGCTAAAGAACTGGGAGGATTCAAGATCACCGGAGTGGGGAATAACCAACCCGGTAATCCGATGGTGAGTCTCAGAAGACTCAGTGTGGCAATGTACGGAGGACCAAAGTTTCCAAAATAAGGAAAGGTGAAAGGTTCCCTGGGACAAGGGGTTCCTCCATTGGTACTCCTAGGAGTTGATGCCATTAACACTGACTCAATCTAAGGTCCACTAAGTAAAACAAACAACACAAGCTATGAATCTAAAAGAAAACAATCAAACAAAACTTCCCACAATGAAACCACTAGTTGGTGATGAAATCCAACATCGCGAGATCAATATAGGAAGGGGTAGGGATAGAGTAGGTGGATCAATTACATTGGTGACCTTCTTAACAAACTTACACCTTGGTGCAATCTTCCAGGCAGTAAATGTGGATTTAACCTCCAAGGATCTCGAGTGAGACTTCCCTTCGTCATCACCTCGTGTGAGACCCTAATAATTATGGCTACTAAGGTCACCAACTCGCAGTCAACCCCTGGGAGGGTACAATCGACAGTCCAGTTTAAACGTATGGGAAGGATAACAAGTCTGAAATCCTTCAAGAGAACTGAGGAAAAATGGACCGGTAGAAATCCAGAGGACCCCGAATGGATTTGGAATTCACGAAGCACCAAGACCAAATGAAGACAATTGAAACTCAAGAAGAACCCCCAATATACGATCTAACTACTATGAACGATTGAACCACAGAGGGATAATATCTGTAACTCTCCCGAATGTGACCTCATGTGTAACCCCTGTGTGAGAGGGGGATCCCATAAATCCTATACGACAATTGGATTTTCTCTCCCTTTCGCAAGATGATAATGTTTGTTTGACAACTTTGGAAAGTTATCCTTTCAACCTATTCCAAATCCCTACACCTTAATCTAATGTAGGTTTTCTAAAAAAAAATGTAAAAATGCCTGATGAATTTTAGTTAAGCGCTTGATTTTAAGGTTGTTGTTTACTCAGAGGTGTATGAGAGTGAAAACTAATGATATCATGACTCAATTCCAAAAACATGCATAAGAAAAAATAAGCAGTCTTTTCTTTCAATGAATGTCTATTTAAGGGAAGGAGAAGGATTTTCCTTTCACTTTCAAACACTAATATGCAATGACCTCATCCAATAGTCCTCAATCAAAAATCTGATACAATGCTAAAATGTTTATATGTGACTGATAATCGGTTTGATGTAAAGATTCCTATGTTAATCGAACTTCAAGATCTGTGAGATTTAAGAAAACCGGAAGAAAACTTCACATAAACAGAAACACACCCTCTTTGTGATCAAACAATACAAAAGAAAACCAAATCTATACAGGAGGAAATGCTTGGAGAAAAGACCTCAAAGATCAAAATGAAATAGTGAAAAGATCTGTGAATTTCCTTACAACAGCTTTCAGTCAATTAGATAAGTGAGAAAGTAGTAGATCGACTCCAAATATAAGGGAAGCAGAATGACTCAAAGCAAGGAAAATAGATGTCAAAAATACAAACAAAACATCATTAATCCTTAGAAATCAAATAATTGGAGGCTAAACAAGGACACACTAAGATATCATAAACCTTGAGCAGATGAATCAGCAAAACGAAGACTCAGAAAAACTACTCCCAAGAATATTTTTGTAGAAAAAGGGGCAGCGCTCTGGTGTTAAGGGTACCAGAGCATTGAAACTCTCTATGGGAGCCTATAAGGGTGTGCCAATTCCCTGGTGGTAAAGGCAGGGGAGCGCTAGCCTTTAAGAAATCAAAAATTTTCCCAGAAATTAAAAAAAAAACTTAGGAAAAATGAAAACATTCAGTGTGTAAGATGAATCCAAGAGCCAACAACACATCTAAGGATTAGAGACAAAGTATGAAGAAGGTCAAAAAATGAGCAAAGTCCAAAAACATACCTAGGAAAGGAATCAAAAATCAAAGTCCTTCCCCAGTGGAGTCGCCAATTTCTGTTATAGGATAATCCCCCTACAAACAAGTGGATTTCCTCTTGGATACTAGACCCCTATGACCAAGACAAAAAATTGATATTGTGGACACTGACTTTCCTTTTCTTGAAGATAAACTATTCAAAGAAGAAGAAGGAAGAAGGGTAAATACCTTTTTGCTGACGTTTGTCCTTGCTCAATCCAAGCTGATCTTGATCTCCAAGTTCTTCAGAAGGTCCTACAATATAATGAGAAACAACAAAGATACTTCTTACTCTACCATGATTAGCTTCATAATGGATCTATGAAAGAAACAAGTTCATGAAACGTACACAAACTTTAAAGGAAACCTGCCAAACATAGATTTATATTAGTGAAAATAAATTGAGATGCTTACAGTCATGGATGTATGTGAAATAGCTTCACCAAGATCTCTTTGTCCATACCCTTGCTCAAATAATCCACACACATAATGTTGATGCTTCGATGATATCTCCCTTATGATATCATAAGTTTGATGCTTCACAATGTCTCTCCATATGATTTTACCATGAAAAGGCCTCCTTATATAATCTTGGAGAGACCCAACCACCTTAGATATTCTTGGGATAGGTTGAGGATCTTTATCCATCAGTTGTGGATCCTCCCTAAGATGTAGCCTTGACCTCAGATTCGAATCCAACTAATTTCCAAGATAAGGGGGATTTTTTCCCGATTCTCCTCAACGACCCAAAATTTTCTCAAACAGACCAATGCTCCCCCAAAAGGGTGCACAGAGCATTGCAACGCTCCCCCAAATAAGGTTAGGGAGCGTTAGCGCTCCCTGACAGTGGGTAGGGGAGAACTGCCCAAATTTCCTTCAGAAAATCCTAGCGCTCCTCCAGAAGGGTGTACAGGGTGTTGCAACGCTCCCCCAAAGGAGGCTAGGGAGCGTTGGCACTCCCTGACAGTGGGTAGGGGAGAGTTGCCTTCCAAAAATAATTTTTAAGTAGTTTTATTCATGGAAAATGCTTTGTACTCCTCATCAAATGATTTATCCTTCTTAAACCAGTCTTTGAAGGTGTCTTAAGTGTCCGTATGATGTCATTAGAGACAAGACATAGGCAAGATGGCAGTATGATGTTTTTGACACTTGTGACATTGGTAATGACGACAATGGGTCATCATTGAAGTGAGTAATTTTGATGCGTAATAGTCTCTTGATTAATGGATTCTTCAAGTGTTCGACCTCAACACCCCTATTCACACTTGTAGAATCTAATCAGTGCCTTGATACCTACTTTTATTATCGCTAGGTTGTCTCTCATTTGTTAATGGTATACCTTAATGATCGGTAATCAAACGAAGTCTCATTGTGTTCGACCTCAATTCCTTTATTCACATGATGTAGACTTGCACCTTCGGTGGATAGTGTAGAATACCTCCATCTTACAGTAACAACTTCCATAATTTGTTGTTGTCTTGTATTTGACCAGTAACTATATGATTTTAGTGATCATGGGAGATCATATTGTACTCCATTGTATACAAATATATTCATATTGATTTCGAGACTGGATTCCATTGTTCTTTGTTCGTGACTATGACATTCTATGGCATATCTCTTCTTTGTATTTCCTATTCATGGACATGAACAACTATTTGGTATATTTCCACATGGATCTGCAATGTAATTTAGATTGGCAGCCATGTGTACAAAGTCATCATGGATTGTAATATTCCGATGAGTAACTATCACTTCCAGTTGAGTCTCCATAACTCCATTTCTAGGAATTATAATGTATTTCAGATATCACAAATGCTCCTCTAACCTCACACATTATGGGGCATATGTTACAAAAAAAAATTCCTCACCCCATGCAACTTTCTTGGATGGCCTTTCCATTTCCCTATGCAGAACTGAAGTTCCCTTTTGTACCTTCCCACTGGCATATTTGGGTCATTTTGTGATGGTTGTTTCAACGCTCTTGCGATGTTATGTCGTTGACATTGCGACGAATCGGGAGTCTTTGAAACGTCATTTTATGTCATGTGGCAATTGCCACGAACTTGAACAAATGTCGCAAGAGAGACAGCATAGGAAATTGCGACAAAAAAAGAAATATCGTCGCTAATACAATAATATAGGCAAACTATGTGAAACCAACATTTCATATCAATTGTGACGCCCATTTCAACAACAACTTTCATGGTTTATATAGAAAAAATGTCACAATAATTTAATCGGTCGTCGAACTAGCGACGACAACTTTTTGTTGTTTACATAGCAAAATTGTCGCATCAATTGAAGCTATTGTCGCATGTGCGATGACAACTTTTCATTGTTTATATAACGAAATTGTTGCATCAATTGAAGTTGTCATCGCACGAGCGACGACAAATTTTCATTTTTATATAGCAAAACTATCACAACAATTGAAGTTGTCATCGCACGTGCAACAAGGACTTTTCATTTTTATACAGCAAAACTGTCGCAACTTTTCGTTTTTATATAGCACAATTGTCGCAACAATTGAAGTTGTCATTGCACAGGCGATGACGACTTTTCATTTTTATATAGCACAACTGTCAAAACAACTGAAGTTGTCGTCGCACAGGCGAGGACATATTTTCGTTGTTTATACAAAAACACTGTCGCAACAATTAAGGTTGGCATCGCAATTGCAACGACCAATATATAT
>JZKD02S1993094.1:508010-520686 GCA_000966675.3 Picea glauca | reverse complement strand
CTTACAAGGCCCCATCAGAAGCCCTTCCCACTTCGCTATGCACCTTACACCATCACCAAGGTTGTGGGTAATAACTCTTTTGAGCTCAACACTCCACCATTCTTTGGCTTGCACCTAGTGTTCAATGTGGAACTCCTTCTCCCATATTTTCCACTATTATTGTAAACCTTAGATATCACAGAACAACTGACAAAAAAAAATCTCAACCCTGACTACATGGAATAAGAATCTACTAATCATACAATGGACACATAGGTAAAGGGAACTTGCTAGTAGAGGATCCACCTTTATCGGGTTGATAAGGCAGGGAACCTCCTACACCAAGGCAAGTGGCTCACCCGAGCCAATTCCATCAAAAGTTTCCTCATTTGATGGGGGAACTCAATGCAATGGAGACCATTTATTTCTAATGAGGGAGGGTTAATCCAGGTGGATATTCGTGGCCACCCACCCATTCCAACTAGATCCTCTTATAAGTTTTTAGTTCAACACATTATTGTGTACTTCTTTGTAATTATGGGTTCTACACTTTTGGGGTTGACTAAATCCATACACATATTTCAGGTGGATATTGGTGGCCTCTCACCTAATCCAAATAGCTTATTTTGTATGCTTTCATGTCATCACATCTTCTTGTACTTCCAAGGTTGTTTTGGAGCCCTAAATAGTGTTTTTTTACTCGCCACGGTAAAACTGTATATGAAGTAAGAGTTTGATAGCGTAATGTGTATTTCTCTAAAAGAACTTTCAGATGCGCTATCATGCACCTAAAACATAGGTCGTATGAGAAATTTATGACTCTAGGAAGTTGAGGTACCAACTTACCCATAGGGGCCCACATGACTTTTTGAATTTCACCTAGGGTTACGTTTTTGGATGTCTAGGGTTTTGTCATTCATGAGTAATACTAAAAAGGCCTCTCGAGCCTCATTGTAATCATTCTTCTCAGAAAAATCTATGTAGCAGCCACATATCTTCTCAAAGATAACTACCACCATTCGAGAAAGTGTTTCAGTTCTGTAGTTTTATAGTTTCAACCTATTTCATTGATTCAATATAAGATATTGTTCACTGAATATGTGTGTTTTTATTCATATATTTGTGTTTATTGTATTCAATATGTTAATCACTTTGTTCCACCACTAACATAACATATCAAAACCTATGCTACTTTATATTACCCCACAATGACCCCAACCTAAGTTATTCTATCCTATCTAAACCAAGCCTAATCTATCTTAACCCACTAAAACCTATCCTAACACACCCAAACCTAGCCTAACCCTCCCAAATGTAGCCTATATTAGCATATAATTCCCCACCCAGCCCTATCATAGAATATCCTAGAATACCCTAACCAAGTTAGCTTAACCTACCCTAACCAATATTATCCCTAACTCAGTCTATCTTAAGCTTGTCAAGCCTATCCTGACCAACCCTATCCTACCCTAACCAAATTATCCTAACCTACCCTCACCATGACTATCCCTAACTTAGCATAGTTTAACCTTCTCAAGATTATATTAACCAACCCTACCATGACCTTCCTTAGCCTACTCTAGCTTCTAAGCCTAACCTATACTACATAAACCTCTCCTACCATAATGTATACTTTCCTAGCCTAGGCTACCCTACATTAGGCTAATCTAGCATATTCTAACCTACCCTAGCCTGATGGAACTTAGATTAACCTAACCTATCCTATTCTAATCGAACCCACCTACTTTAACCTACCGTAGCTTAGTGTAACCTACCTTAACCCTCCTTATCCGTAACACATATTAACCTAAATAAACCTAGACTAAACTAACATAGCCTAGTCTACCTTAGCTTAGCGTAATATACCCTAACATAGACAAAATATTCCTTCTCTATCCTATCCTAACCTATTCAACTAACATAGACTACCCTAACCTAACTTAGCCTAACCCAACTTACCCTAACTTAACCTAACCTATCCTACCCTACCATATCCTATAATAWCCTATARTATCCCAACCTAACCTAGCCTAGATAAATCTAACCTTTTCTAACCTAATATTGTCTAAACTATCCTACCCTAACCTAGAATATTATCCTAACATGGATTACATAACAAACCTTACCCTAAAATAGACAAAGATAACCTATTGTAATCTAACCTAGCCTACTTTATCTTAGACTACCTTACCCTAACTTAACCAAGCATACCATATCCTATATTGGTCTACACTAACCTTGCATAATGTAGACTAACCTAGCCTAACCTAGACTAACTTAGCCTACACAAACCTAGCCTGCTATAACCTAGCCAATTCTATCCCAACCTGTCCATACATTTTCTAGCCTACCCTAACGCAACCTATCCTATGCTAGCCTAGCTTAACTTAGACTACTCTAACCTACCATGGCTTAATGTAGCCTACCCCAATAACCTAACCTAGCATAGATCAACCTATCCTTCCCCAAATTGTCCTATCTCATATTCAAATAACCTACCCTACCTTAACCTACCTTGTTGTGGACTAGATTATGCTACTATAACCTACTATACCCTACCTTACCCTATTCTATCACTACCTTACCTACCCTACTGTATCATATCATATCCTTTTCTAGCCTACCCTACCATAGCCTAACCTATATTTCTTACCTTATCCTAGCCTATTGTACCATATCCTACTCTAGCCTTCCCTACATTAGCCTAAAATACCTCAACCTAGCATAACCTACTCTAACATGGCCTAGCCTACTTTAACCTATACTACCYTAACCTATCCTAGGATATTATTAGTTAACATAATCTAATGCACCCTAMCTTATCCTAGMTTAGTCAAATTGAACCTAACCTACCCTACCTTAACTTATTATAATGTACCTCAACTTAAGTACCTTATTTTGTCATACCTTACCCTACCCTACCCTACACTACCCTAACCTAGCCTAGTATAACTTCTCTTAACCTACCTTAGCCTAGCCAAACCTACTATACC
Organism: Picea glauca; assembly: GCA_000966675.3. Classification (NCBI taxonomy): domain Eukaryota; kingdom Viridiplantae; phylum Streptophyta; class Pinopsida; order Pinales; family Pinaceae; genus Picea; species Picea glauca. Next base: position 517,714 of record JZKD02S1993094.1, on the reverse strand, counting down.
TTTCCTTTATTTACACTATCATAGTTGATCCTAACCTAATCTAACCAGCCTTATTGTAGCATGACATATCCTACCCTACCCTACCATACCCAACATATCCTACCTTAACCTACTCTAACCTTGACTACCCTAGCCCAACCTACACTACCATACCTTATGATCCTATCCTACCCTAACTTAGCGTAGAATACCCTTAGCCTACTCAATCTGAGCCTACCCTAACCTCGTGTTTGATAGACTTCCTTAACGTCACATATCCTAGCCTACTTTACCCTAGCCTAACTAATGCAAGAGCATTGTACAAATCCAAAAGCACGCGCTTAGCCAAAGGAGTAGCTGGACACACAAATAAAAAAAGAGCACATTTTCATAAGAACCGTTTTGAATTTTCAACTTAAAAGCATTAATGTAATAGTTAGGAAGAAGGTGTACTTTTTATTTATACCTAGGAGATATGAATAGATCTGGAGGGATTAATCCCATATGTCAAACTATAATAGGCATTTAAGTCTGTTAATGAAAATAGGTAGATTTGAATTATAAGATTAGACAGTTTAGAGAGTAGAAGGGAAAATGGATATAGACACCCTCACCCTTGTATCATTGTATTATGAACATTATCACCATTTGAGATGTAGCAGAGAGCTATAGAGAAGAACCCATGTACAAAAGCACTTGATTTAATATATGAAGCTTTGACTCAATTTTTATGGTGTTGTGATGCTTATTGTTTACAGTTGCTGAATAATATGCTTACTGTTGTTTTATTCTCTCTGTAATGCAATTGTTATGATGCTATGCTATGTGTGTATGATTTCATGTTGAATGTATGAAGTCTAAGAGAAAAAGATAATGAGTTTCAATTGTTTCTCTTCTTGAGAGATTTCCTGCAAAGAGTGCAAAGAAACGTCTGCAAGGTGTGCGTTGACGAAGGTCTAAGTTTTATCTCAGAAAGCTCAGGAAGGATACCATTGTTCTCATTATAAAAGAAGTGTAGGTGAAGCATGGAAGCCATGCAAGGTGTGCGTAGGCTAGTTGAAGCCTTAGAATTTATCAAGTAAGGTTGAATACTGAAGGACTGTTGTTTCTGAGAGTCCACATAGTCGAAGAGTCAAATACACAAAAGTATTTGAAAGATTGTCGCAAAGAGTGTGTGCAGGAGTCCTTTCCAGACTTGAGGTTGCAATAGAAAGCTCAAGAGGATCAACACCATTGAAGTATTTAAAAGAATATGGGGAGTGAAATAATTTCGTATAAGTTAAGCTAAGTGGAAGGACGCCAAGTCAGTTTGGTTAGAGATTCATTGAGGAGTGAATCGGACAGTCAAAATTCTACGTGGAAAAATACTGAAGTCGTGAGGACCATAGGATTCAGATGAGTTGTAGGGTGGATAAGGGTTGGATGAACCCATTACATTGGTTTCAAGATTCAACATTGACTGTTGATCGTGACTGTTGAACCATCAAGATCATTTCGGAAAATTGAGGTTTGTAAGTCCAGAGTGAAAGTCAAAACCCTTGGTCACTCAAACTTCTGAATCGCGAAATGGATTATCATGTGTGAGGAGGAGGCGTAGAATTTTTGGCACTTCAAAATTTTAGATTTCAACATTTCGAAGGTCCTCCTAACAAGGAGTTGGGGCATAGTAGAGAGAAAATCCCAAAGTCGCGAGTCACGACAGGATTTTGGCGTGGAATTTCAGGATTTCAGCACTTCAGATGTGGGAAGTAGAGGAGGCAGTGATCTTTGGAATCGAGAGTTTCAAACTCCCAGTTCGCGAAAAGCCGAAAGATCCAGAGTTGTCGGATCATGGAGGATCTTAGCCCTAGATCACGTTGGAGGCGAGGTTTTAGGAATTTGGAGATCGGAGTTTCGGGAGGTGAGGAACCTTTCTACATTGGATCGCACAAGTCATGAAATCCTGAAGAGTGAAAGGGGAAAATTCCTGAAATATTGAAGGACAATAGTCATGGGCCCAATCGAGTTTCAGGGTTTCGGGAGTCAAGAGATAGAGTTTCACATCAACGCAACTATCGAAATCATGAAGACCGAAAATTCAAAAATAGGTTCCCAAGCACTAGGCATAGTTTACTTGTGATGAAAGTCGAAAGAGGTGGTCAAGCTTCGGGGAAAGTCCCAAAAGACCTTCGATCTAGCCAAAAGGGGAAATTTCGGAAACCAAAAAAATCATAAGGGAAGAGGAACCAGTGTTGGTTGATCACTCAAGTTTTGAAAAATCCGAAATAAGTGGCAACAAGAGGCATGTTTTCAGTGCATTGAAGGATTCAACCCTCATTGAGATTTCGGGTTTTGGAGGTTGAAGAAACAAGGGAATGACAATAGGATTCGCGAAATCATGAAATACAAAATCCCGAAAGGAAAAATAAAATCCTGATTATATTTGGTCGTCAGTTGTGGAATATACCTTGTGTGTGTGGTATTCTTGTGGGGAAACCAAAGAGTCAATCTGACTCAGGGGAATATTTTGAACGATCCTAAGACTGGGAGTTCGCACAGAACTTGCTGAGGCAGGGGGTGCTACATCAGTTGTGGTATGAGAGCTTGATTTTGTCTGTATATTTCAGGCAGAAGGAGATAGAGGAAAAGGAGTAGTCTGATACGCATTAGTTGTGGTATCAAAGTTTAGAACAAGTTATTTGATTTCAATAGTAGAGAGAATAGGGGAACATTTTAGAGCCATTCCACCGAGAAGAAGAGACGGGCTAGGCTTGATGCCATGGAGACAACACAGAGGTGCACATTCGATGTTGGGGATATCAGCGAGGCTGAAAGTGAAAATGAAGTTGGGAATGAAGGATAATAAGTCATAGTCGAAGATGCTACAGATGAATGCATATTTAGGGTTGTTGCTAGGATAGGTGCCAGAGCAAAAATGGAGATTCCAATGTATGAGGCAAACCTAGATGTTGAAGAGATTCTAGACTGGATTAGAGCTCTAGATAAATACTTTGACTATGAGGATGTAGAGGAATACAATAAATTCAAACATGTCGTTACTAGACTTAACGTGCATGCATCACTATGGTGGTATGAACTGCAAGCAGATAGACATTGCAAGGGCAAGCAAAAAATCAAAATCTTGGATAGAATGGCTGCGAAGATGAAAGCCAAATTTATACCTAGGGATTATCCAATCACTCTATTTCGGAGGATGTAGAATTTGAGACAAAAGATGATGTCAGTGAAAGAATACAATGAAGAATTCTACAAGATAAAAATCAGAGCAGGTCATCAAGAGCGCGATGATGAAAAAGTTTCCAGGTACATGAATGGTCTATGGTATGACATTCAAGATGATATGATCATGAGGACCATTCAGAATGTAGAATATTCTTATCATATGGCTCTGAGAGCTGAAGAGAAGCTGATTCAGAAGCAAGGTCAAAGAGGTTGAGGTAGAAGTCAATTCAGAGGCAAAACAATTGCCCAAGACAGAACTCAGAAATCTAAAGAAGAGGGGAAGAGACCTCAAACTCAACATGAGAGAGGAGGAAGCTCACAGAGAGGGTAGTATGCTAATAGAAATACTTTTCCTCAAGCTAGAGGAAGAGGAGGAGACAGAGGAGGTGAATTCAAATGATTTGTCTACAGAAAGATCAGACATAAATCCTATGAGTGTCCAAATAAGAAGAAATATGGTGGTGAAACTCACATTGTCGAAGCTCAAGGATGGGATGTTGAGGTAGAAGACGCTGAGGGTGGAAGATATTTGATGATGAGGAAACATCTCTTGAAGCCAAAAAAGGAGGCAGAGAACCCAACCCAAAGAAACAGTTTGTTTCAGACAACTTGCAAAACTAAAGACAGGGTATGCAAGGTCATAATGGACAGTGGTAACACAGACAATCTCGTATGTACTGAGATGGTAGAAAAGATGGAGCTGGAGACTGTTGTACACCCAAGCCCATACCGAGTTCCGTGGCTACAAAAAGGACATCAGGTAAATGTCACTAAACAATGTTTAGTTGAATTTAAAATAGGAGGATATAAGGACGAAATATTATGTGATGTCATTCCCATGGATGTTTGTCATCTATTGTTGGGTAGACCGTGGAAATATGACAGGAACATGATTCATGATGGGAGAAAGAACACATACACCCTAGAGAAATATGGTAGGACTCACATGTTGCTACCAATTAAGGATAAAGAAGTGAAAATAGAGATGAGAAACATTGTACTTCTCATGAGTGGGAAGGAACTTCTTAATAATGTTAAGAAAAAGGAAGACACACAATTTATTGTGGTTAGGAAACCCATAATTGTTTTGACCAGTACGAGGATAGATGATTTACCAGAAGAAATCCAGGAGCTGTTGGAAGAGTTTACTGATATAGAAGTGGACAAACTACCTTGTTCATTGCCACCTATTAGACATATAAGCCATCATATTGATCTTATACCTAGAGCAAATTTATCGAACAAAGCAGTGTACAGATTGACGCCGCAGGAAAATGAATAAGTTAAGAGGTAGGCCCAAGACTTAATGGACAAAGGATTGGTTCGAGAAAGCTTGAGTCCATGTGTTGTTCCGATAGTGGTCATCCCAAAGAAAGACAGAGGCTAGAGAATGTGTACAAAATCAAGGGAAATCAATAAGATTACCATCAGATACAAATTTCCATTGCCAAGGATGGAAGACTTGATGGATTGCTTGAGTGGAGCAAGATTTTTTTCAAAGATTGATTTGAAAAGTGGGTATCATCAAATTCAAATGAGAGAAGGTGTTGAATGGAAGACATCATTCAAGATGAATGAGGGGCTGTATGAATGGCTTGTCATGCCATTTGGTTTAACGAATGGACCTAGTACTTTCATGATATTAATGAATGAAGTCCTGAGGGATTTCATAGGACAATTCCTCATTGTATACCTTCAGGATATATTAATTCTCAGCAAGACTGAAGCAGAGCACTTAAAACACCTAGTTGCAGTAATGAGGAGATTACAACAGGAGAAATTGATGATTAACTTGAATAAATCATCATTTATGAGGACATAACTCATTTATTTGGGTTTTGTTATCTTTGCAAATGAGTTGATGATGGATCCATAAAAGGTATATGCAATTAAGAATTAGCCATCGCCAAAGAGTGTGTTTGAAGTTATAAGCTTCCATGGTTTGGATAGTTTCTACAGGAAATTCATTTGAAATTTCAATTGAATTAGTGAACCAATGATAGATACAGTGAAGAAAAGACATAAATCTTTTCACTGGATAGAATATGCAGAGAAGAGCTTCAACCTACTAAGGAAGAATATCATAGAGCAACCAATTGTATTTTTGCTGGATTTTAGCAAGACATTCCAGGTCAGGTGTGATGCAAGTGGATTTGCAATTGGAGTGGTCTTGAGCTAAGACAATAGGTTGATCACATACTTCAGTGAAAAACTGAATGAAGAGAAGATCAAGTACTCAACATATGACAAATAATTATATGAAGTCATACAAGCACTGAAGAAATGGAGACATTGTTTGGTTCCTAAAGAGTTTGTTTTGTACAGTGATAATCATGCTTTACAATTCGTTACTCAACAGGAGAAGTTGAAACAAAAACATGTTAAATGGGTTGAATTCATGCATAATTTTACTTTTGTAACTAAGCATATTTTTGGAACTGCTAACAAAGTTGTTGATGCTTTGAGCAGGAAATGCTTGCTTATGTAGGAATTCAGAGTCAAGACTTTGGGTTTTGATAACCTCAAAGAAATGCATAGGGATGACCCATATTTTAAGGAAGCATATAGGGCATCAGAGAATCTAGTTCTTAGGGACAAAAGCGAATGGACCGGGAATATGATCCAGGATGGGTTATTATTCAGGGGCAATCAACTATGTATTCCAAAATGCTCCATGAGGGAGAACCTGCTAAAGGAAAAACATATTGGAGGATTGGTTGGACACTTCGGTCATAATAAGACATTCTCAAAGTTGAATGGCTCATATTTTTTGCTAGGGATGAGGATAGATGTTAAGAAATTTGTGGACAGATGCAAAATTTGTCAGCACACAAAAGGGAAAATATAGAACATAGGGTTATATCAACCATTACCCATACCAGAAAGGCCGTGGGACGCAGTGAGCATGGATTTCACATTGGGAATTCCAAGAACACAAAGAGGATGTTATTCAATCTTTGTGGTAGTCGACAGATTTTCAAAAATGGAACATTTCATACCATGCCAGAAAATGAATGACGCAACTCATATTGCGAACCTATTTTTCAAAGAAGTCATTAGACTTCACAGCTTGCCAAGGAGTATCATTCCTGATCAAGATAACAAGCTCGTAGGACATTTCTAGAGGACATTATGGAAAAATATGGGGACAAGTTTGTCTTTTAGCTCAGGATATCATCCTCAAACGGATGGATAGGCAGAAGTCGTGAACACAAGATTGGGATATTTTTTGAGGATCTTAGTGACTGAACACCACAGACAGTGGGATCACATTCCTCCACAAGTGGAATTTTCTTATAATGACTCATTTAATAGAAGCACAGGGCAAAGTCCATTCTAGATTGTATATGGAATGCAGCCAAGGGGGGTTTTTAAATTGAAATATTCATAGGAAGTTGAATTCATGAGTGCTAGTGCAGAGGACTTTGCAGAAGGAATGAAGGAGCTTCACAGCCGAATCAAGGAGTGATTGCAGAGTTCAATTCAAGAGCACAAGAGGAGAGCATATCAACATAGGAGATAACTTCAATTTGAAGTTGGTGATCTGGTTCTTGCACATTTGAGGAAGGAAAGGTTCCCAAGGGGAATGTATAATAAGTTGAAGATGAAAAATATTGGACCGTGCAAGGTCATAAGGAAATTTGGGGAAAATGCATATGAGATTGAATTACCCGATGGGGTCGGAATCTCACCAATATTCAATGTTGCAGATTTGTACCCTTACAAAGGTGAAGAAGCAGGAGCAGAAGATGAACAGAAATAAATTCAATGGACAAAACAAATGCCTGTAGATGAAAATCCACAGATGGAAAGCATAATTGACAAAAGGATTAGGAAAAAGACCAGGAGAAAAGAGTATTTTGAATACTTGGTCAAATGGAAGGGACATCCAGTTGAAGTTGCTAGTTGGGAAGATGAAGCAGAAATGCATAAGCATGGACAGACCATGCAAGAGCTGATGAACATGAGTTCATGAAAATTTTAAATTGAGGGAGTATGATGCAGGATCATCATACAAATCCAAAAGCACGCGCTTATCCAAAGGAGTAGCTGGATGCACAGATAAAAAAAGAGCATGTTTTCATAAGAACCGTTTTGAATTTTGAACTTAAAAACATTAATGTAATAGTTAGGAAGAAGGAATACTTTGCATTTATACCTAGGAGATATGAACATATCTAGAGGGATCACTCCCATCTGTCAAACTGTAATAGGAAATTAAGTTTGTTAATGAAAGTAGGTAGATTTGAATTAAGAGATTAGACAGTTTAGAGAGTAGGAGGGAAAATGGATATAGACACCCTCACCCTTGTATCATTGTATTATGAACATTATAACAATTTGAGTTGTATCAGAGAGATGTAGAGAAGAACCCATGTACAAAATCACTTGAGTTAATATATGAATGTTTGACTCAATTTTCATGGTGTTGTGATGCTTACTGTTTACATTTGCTAAAAAATATGCTTACAATTGTTTTATTCTCTCTTTCATGCAATTGTTATGATGCTATGCTGTGTGTGTATGATTTAATGTTGAATGTATGAAGTATTAGAGAGAAAGAGAATGGGTTTCAATTGTTTGTCTTCGTAATAGAGTTTCTGCAAGGAGTGCAAAGAAATGTCCACAAGGTGTGCATTGACGAAGGTCTGAGTTTTCTCTCAGAAAGCTCAGGAAGGATACCGTTGTTCTCATTCCAGCAGAAGTGCGGTTGAAGAACAAAATCCTTGCAAGGTGTGCACATACTAGTTGAAGGCTTAGAATTTATCAACTAAGGTTGAAGAGTGATGGATTGTTGTTGCCGAGAGTGCATAGATTCGAAGAGTCAAATACACAAAAGTATTTGAAAGATTGCCACAAAGATGATAGAAACGTAGCCCCATCACCACCTGCAAGTTGGAAGGTCCACGCGCACACAAGATCTTCTCTTCCTCACGCCTGAAGAACTCTTAAATATCTCTTCTATTTCCCTATTGGGAAATTTTCTCCCACAGAACTCTCACGTGATGCCCTCTCTAGAATCATAGGATCGGACTTCATGACTTTGCGAGGTCAATGATTGAACTATGTACTCTCGGATCGCTGAGACCCGACACCTCAGTCCACGCTAACCTTTATTTGACCTGTCGGGACTTCTCCTATCATGATTTTTCTACTTGCAATGTCAAACAACATGATTCTCCAACTCTTGAGTCCCGATATGCCAAAACCCCGATACACATGCAAGTTGACTATTCAATCACCACTTCACTCCATCGTCATTTCGGAGTTTGCAATATCACGAATCCTAATGCAGTGAGTTCGGGACTTCTCACCACGAAACTCTGATGACTCATGCCACTTGTCCTCCACCAACTCCTGCGGCCCCACACTGTGATAATACCCATCGGGATATCGCGTATTGCAATATCGCGATTCCCGTTGCAAGAATTTGGAGTTTCGATCTACAAAACCCCGATAGATGATACACATGTAGATCCAATGGTCTTCGTGGCCCTGATCAATGGCTCTATCCCTTTTGAGCTTTGGACCCTTTGGGAATATGTCGTCGTATCTCCCCTTGCACCTCTGCGAGATCTAATGGCCCACGGATTATTGCGAATCCTCCCTAGAGAATACTTGCCATCCATTTCTTCTTTGATGACCTTTGGAAATTGAACCAAGTCTTCCTCCATGAAAAATTGTTCGTCCACGTGCAAACTTGCAACGCCTGCTTGAACACTTCAGGAACTACTTCCTGCGCTGTCCTTCAACAATTCCAAGAGTCTTCTCCCTCCTGAGCCTTCTCCAACTTTGAACTTTCGAAAAGACCTTTGCACGCACTCCTTGTGACAACCTTCAAACACTTCAAATTTTTTAATCCTTCGACTCTGCGCACACCTGCAACAACAGTCTTTCAACTCTCTACTCAGATTCACAACTATGAGACTTCTCTTGGCTTGTTCTCTCTTTTCACAGCTCATGTTCTCAACTGCACTTCTAGGTGAATGAGAACAAAATTTATCTCTATTTGAACCCTCTGTCGACGCACTCCTTGCGGACACTTCAACTGCACTCCTTGCAGGAATTCTTTGGCTCAAATAGAGAAACAATTGAAACTCATTCCTTCACCCTTTCAAACTTCAATTTCAGACATGAAAACATATACACATCATATAAAAGAAAATATATAACTGGAAGCAAACATTCATGCACATATCAACATCAATACACAGAGAACACCACAAAACCATGAATTTGAATCAACTCGTTCTATTAATTCAAATGTATGTACATGGGTGTTCTTACACAACTCTCTTCTTCTTATCTGCTCATCTGCTTCATCATAATGTTACAAATGCACAATGGGGGTGTCTATATCTCATTTCCCTCTTGCGCTCTACAACAGTCTAGTCTAGAATTATATTCTATCTACTTCACATTAACTACCTTAAATGTCTCTACCTACTAAGGACGAGAGCTATCCGCTCAAGGTCCATTACAATATACAAAGTGTGCCTCAT
>JZKD02S1993094.1:479374-491975 GCA_000966675.3 Picea glauca | reverse complement strand
TACTAATATTTAAACCCTCTTCATGCATAGCATTACGTTTATATTTGTTAAAGCCTTACTAGCATTCCACCCATATCTAAGAATAAACATTAGTGTTTTATATTGTTAAACCCCACTAGAAATACAACTAATTTCTAGGCATAAATGTTCCTTATATCATAAAGAATCTATATGAATTCGGGTTCTAGAAATGCATACACCTTTATCAAAAAAAATATCACTGGGCTTAATATAATGGTTGCTTTACGTTTTGTTTTAACTGTTTATGTAATAGAATTTTGTGAGAAAGTTTGTGATTAGAATTCCAACCACTATTAATGCAGTATTGGATATGGTTGATGGTTGTGTATCATTTAAGGGGCCCAATGATAACATTCATTCCTCACGAATTTGTTAACACTAATGAACTAGATGGTCAAACCTTAACTGAATGAGAGACTGGGTGTGACAACTGAGTATAGTCGGGCCTTAACTTAGTTGTCCTCACCTCACAATAACTTGGTATGAAGTCTAAAGGGTGATTTTTCAAACACTGAATCAAAACCTCTGTCTAGTCTATTAATGGTGACCTGCAGGGGTACCTCCCGAGGGTTTTTGCTCGGCTACCATGTCGAATCCCAGATATGCCACCTCCCTCCTATCGCATGGTAAGGTACAATATTCTTAACTACCACTATTAATTTTCATAGAGAAGGGTTTCTAGGGTTATTGTTTCATCCTCCTTTGGCTCTGTGTATTTTGCAAAACTGCTCCAGTGGTACCCTATGATGTTTGACTTGGGAACACAGTTAGCCTGAATCTGGTAGTCGAGATCGAATTGGAAGGAAGAAAAGGATAGGTTGACTATTGATTAGATGCTACCCTATACCAGGTAAACAAATATCTGTCATTTTACTCTGGGCTCTCCGCGATTCTAGATTAACATAGCGCGCACCACTCACCATATATATTTCTTCTTGCTCTTTCCAACTTTCTCGGTCCTGCACTGGAGTTTTAATTATTTGTTAGCGATCTTTCACGCTTAGGGTTGTGTTGTCACTCCCTTTTATTCCCTGTATTGGATCCTAATTCCTTATACCCTAGGATATAAAATTATGTCTCTACGAAACTTCGTAGGAAGTTCTAGTCTTTGTTAATAACCCACTAGGGAACAAGAAAGAGGACAATGTGAGAGTTTTTTTTTCCTAAAAATACATTTGAACTTACTGTATTTTAAAAATCTCACGCTATGTGGTTGAATATCTATTCTACTCGGTAGAGGTTATAACCCTATCTTGGTTCTTTTCGTAACTTTAAATATTTGATACCTTCCTGTCGGTAAGTAATCATGGGTTCTCTTAAATTTGTATTTCAATGGTGAATATGGAATTCTACTGTGTGATAGAAAAAATAAGGGAATACCCTCCATGTTCTTCCTGGATATTTTCTACTTAAGAACCGTCGTGTGTATTAAAGAATTGATTTCTTTATGTTCGAAAAAGAGTATTTTCTTGTAATAGGATGTTACGATTTTCATTTGTTTGAATGTTTACAATAGTTGTTTTCGTAGGTAAACCTAGTTCTGCAACTCCATCCAAATTTCGAACTATAGGTTCCTGATTATGAGAATATACATTTCATATCTCATTAATATTCAAAAAAATCCATGATTTCATTAATATCATTGTTTCATTAAGGGAAGAGTTTTTTGGGGGTTCGTAAAGACTTACTGTGAAAATCGTTACTCTCGGATTATACGAAGGATAATCGCAAACCCTTTCTTGTGGATCATTGTGAGACTTCTTTGTTACTTTGTGACATTATTTTTGTAACAATTTCACTACTCTAAGTCTAAAAACATTACTCATACATTATACAGGGATCGATATATCCATACGATGCCATTGCTTTTAAATAATTTAGAATCTAAACTTGATTCAAGTAATTACGTATAATTTCTTTGTTTCTGTACTTATGTGTTTGAAAGTTTATCTATTACATTTCCTTCAGTGTAAATAGAATATCACAGGTAATATCGAAATGGAGATAAATGCCTCTGTGTGACATGCATGGCTCTGTGTGAATTATTTGGGTTATCAAAGTATTAAATGTTTAGCATTGTTTTCTTTCTTATTTATATTCCAGAATTATTTGAATTAAGATTTTTGGTTACCAATCTAATGATGGGACCCCTGTTTACTTGCAAGGGTACCCATCATGTTTTTCTAGATACACTCCTCCCCCTCGGACCTGCGCACAGTTTGATCAACGATGTCGATGGGAAAACACTCGTGCCAAAAATCTCAAGCTAAGTATTTTTCATGTAATTGAATCTCCAAAATTTATTCTGGTTGATTAATCCTTAACACTTTCTTGCTAATTCTTGATTTTCTCTTTTTGCAGAACTTAAAACACTCTAATCAAATGGATTCACGAGTTCGCCTCACTTGAACGGTATTTGAGTTTTGACTCTCAACGTTTAAAACTAAGTTTCAAGGTTTTGTTTATAGTGGTACAGAGTCCCACCTTAGGGTACTATTATTATGATAGATTTTGTACAATGATTCCATAGATAACCTGGTTACTTGTATTTTAAATTTGTCATGGAATGAACTGATTTGAACAGGGAAGAAAACCCTGAAATACAATATGTTTTCCGATTGAAATAGTTATGATGCCATTTATTACATATACTAGGAATTTTTCTTCTGAGTTTGATGTAATGAAAAGGGACTATAATTTTCTTTGTCCTTTATATAGACTACTTAATAGAAAATACTTGAATCTCATGTAACTCAAGAAGTTTAAAAAATTCCTTATGTGTGTGAATACATTAAATATTTTTATACAACTCTGTGTAATTAAAAATGCATCAACATCTGTAAGTATATATATTTATATCTTGTCTTTTTTTTTCCATAATTTTGTTTGGATTTAACAATAGACCAAATTCCTCAAGTTAAATGCCTATACTTATATATGTGTAAGAATACATGGTAATGGTTATAATTCCCAAGAAATCATTGTATTTTCATTTAGCTTGACTGCATATCCTATGTATACATATATCTACATAACTCAACTTTATTAATAGCTAACACCCACCATAGATTTCTTAACTTTAATCAATAAATAAAATCAAACTATAAGGACTTATTCTACAATTCATTTCATTCTACCCGATGTACATAAATAAGACAATTCAACAAGGAATAAGTAGACATACATATATGAACAAAGTGTTGGGACAAAAAATGGAACAACCAAGTTCCACCCAACCATATAATAGAACAACCAAACTACTTTCTTCGTTCACCCCCTAGATTGACCATGAATCCATGAAGGAAAACTCCAATGTTCATCTTTCTCTATAGTCTAGTTCCAGATCCGAAATTCTCCTTACCTCACACTTAGAAACAATGCTTATAACAACAAGTGATATCCTTTCTCCAACATACTAAGAAATGCCCTCCCTCCTCCCATATTCTCTATATCAAAGCATCTTGTGCCTAGGTATTTTTTCCTCTTTAGGAATTTTTGCAACTTTACAAATCCATGTTTTTCAGGGGCTTCCAATGGACAAATTCCTCATTTTCCACTTGTAAAATTCATCACTGAGGTAGTTCAAGAATGTTCCCCACTCATAGAGACATGGTCAGTTGATTTCAACCTCGCTGTTCCATTTGTCCTTCAAAAATTAATTATAAAAATATTTGTGTCTTACAAGTGTCATAGTCAAAGAGTTGGTTGGGAAAATCAAATATTTTCCCAACAGTCACAATAATTAATTACAAATAATCAAATTAAAAATTCAGAATTTCCATACATGGCAATAATTTTCCAAATATGGATTTCCCAAAAATGGAAATAAATTCCTAAGTGCATACAGACTTTAATAATTAATTAATTTTTGGGGGATATTACGTCCTCTCCCCCTTCAGTACAACACTATCCTCAGTGTTCATTCCTTTCTCGGAACATGGTTGGATAATATTTCTGCAAATCTTCCTCCAATTCCCAAGTGGCCTCCTCGGGACTAAAGTTCTTCCATTACACTTTTACCTGAGCGATGGCTCTTTTCCATAGTACTATTTATCTCCTATCTAGAATGAATAGAGGTTCCTCTTGGAACTATCCTTCTGGTTCCACTTGACCGCTAACTTTATACAGTTCCCTAGCTTTAATGAACTTCTTATTTCTTTGACTTTTAAATACACGTGATCTCCAACTTGAAATTCCTGGTGTCTTCTTTTCATATCTGCGTAGATTTTATGTCTGTCGTGTGCCTCCTTTAAATTATGTTGTACTTTTCTTACTGTTTTCTCCATTTCCTGGAGCATTTTTGGTCCCACCATGAGTCTATCAACTAGGTTATCCCATCTAGTCAAAGTTTTACACTTTTTCATATATAGTACTTCAAAGGGGCTCATCTTAGTTGATGTCTGATAACCGTTATTGTACACAAATTCCACTAAGTGTAGGTATTCCTCCCACTTAGTTGGTTTCATCCTTATGTACATTCGTAGCATATATTCCACAATCTGGTTTGTTCGTTCAGTCTGCCCATCCATTTTTGGATGGTAGATTGTGATGAAATTCAAGTTAGTATTCAACCTTGCAAACAATTCTTTCCAAAACGTAGATGTMAATTTGACATCTCTATCCAAAATCACCATCTTAGCAATACCATGCAGTCTAAAAAATTCCTTCATAAATATTTTAGGGATGTTAATAGMTTTATAAGTAGATTTCACAGGAATAAAATGTGCAGACTTGCTAAGTTTATTGATTACTACCATAATTGAATCATTCTGTTTTTGAGTTTTATGCAAACCTGTGATAAAATCCAGTGATATAATCTCCCACTTCCATTTTGATACAAGTAGAGGTTGTAATAGGACGGTTGGGTGCTGGTGTTCATCCTTCACCCATTGAAAATCTCAGGACTTATATAACTATTATGTTTTCTTTCCTTTCATGTTAGGCCAGTAAAACAACTTCCTCAATGTCATTACCATTTTCTAGTATCCTGGATGACCAGAATATGGTTTCTTGTGTACTCCGTAAAAATTATTAGCTTTAATTCAACATAATCTGGTATGTACAACCTATTTTTGAATATTAGTAGTTCATTTATGTCCAAACTTAGATCTTTTTTGTCTAAATTTTCTGCATTATTTTGTAAATCTGCCATTGTTTTGATGTGTTTTTCATCATTATTACTTGCATCTTTTATACTTTACTCAATGTCTCTTTCTTCCCTACTAATATTTACCTCAAACAACGCATGCATTATTCTAGTTAAGTCATCTGCCACTTTTTTCCCCTTACCCTTGATGTGTCTTACCTCAAAGTCAAATTCGCTCAAGAAGGCCAACCACCTTGCTTGCCTTGCATTAAGATCTGGTTGACCAAACAAGAATTTCACACCAGGGATGATTTTAGGGGCTAAATTTCTCTCATGGGCTAATTTTCCATGGTTTTTCTAGAAAAGAGATTTTCTATTTTAAAAATGATTTGCCCAAATTCTATAGGATACAATTATTTTAACTTAAAAATCACCAAAATTTTATAAAAACTGTAGAAAATCCTTAGAAATTTGAATATTTTTACAAAACTATCGCCACACATTTATAGTTGGAATATGAAGGATTAGTAAGATTCGCCAAGGTTTCTACATTTTAAAATAAATTTCCATCCTTAAAATCATCCCTATTTCACACCACTATTATCAATTAGCAACATATATTTTTTTCCCATTATATAGTGTCCCCACATTTTTAACACATGAATTACAACTGCTAATTCCAAGTCATGAGTGACGTAGTTTCATTCATGATCCATTATTTTCATGACTCATAACAAATAGCGTGCCCTTCTTGAGTGAGGACACCTACCAAACCCTCTTTTCTTGCATCCACATAGACTGTGAAGTCTTTATCTGGTTCTGCTACCCTTAAAATGGGTGTGGTTGTTAATAGTTCTTTTAACTTATCAAAACTATCCTAACATTTATGTGACCAAATAAACTTGGTTCCCTTTTTCTATAGGGATGTTATAGGGTATGGAATCTTAGAGAATCCCTCTATAAATCCACGGTAGTACTCGGTGATTCCCATGAATGACCGGATGACCACTACATCCTTAGGGATAAGCCATTCCATGATGGCTCTTATATTCTCTGGGTCGACTGCAATACCCTCTTCATATATTACATGTCCTAGGTACTATATTTTCTTTTGGTAGAAGTCACATTTGTCAAATTTTACATACAACTTCTGTTTTTGTAATGTCTGCAATACTATTCTTAGATTTTCTTCGTGTTCTTCTTCCATTTTCGAATACACTAGGATGTCATCAATGAATACCAAAACAAACTTATCCAGGTACATAGTAAATATGGTATTCATCAAACACATAAACATTTTTGGTGCGTTAGTGAGCCCAAACGGTATAACAACAAATTCATAGTGTCCATATCTCATCCTAAACATTGTTTTACTTATTTATTCATCCATTATTCTGACCTGGTGATAACCAGATCTTAAATCCAATTTAGAAAAAATATTTTCCCCTCCCACTTGGTCAAACAAATAATTGATTCTGGGTAGGGGATATTTGTTCTTAACATTCATTTTTTTTAACTTTCTATAATCAATGCATAATCTTAGAGGTTTGTCTTTCTTTTTAACAAAAAGGACTGGTGCTCCCCATGATGAGACACTTGTTCTGATGTATTCCTTGTCAAACAGTTCTTGTAGTAGAATTTTTAACTCTATTAATTCAGGTAAACTCATCCTGTAGGGTGCCTTAGATATAGGTGTTGATCCAAGCAGTAGATCGAAAGAGAAATCTAGCTCTCTTCTTGGGGGCATTTCAAGTATTTTGTCTACAAAAAAATATATAAATTCACGTAAGATGGTAAAGTCTTCTAGGTTGGGTTTATTTTATTTTTCCAACAGATTTGTCACTTGAAGAGCATAAACCTGATAACCTTTATTCATTCCCTTCTTAAACTGTATTGTTGAAATCTACTTAACTGATACTAGTTTTCGGATGCCTTAAACTATCCTACTTATGTTGTTGTCATCTATATAAGTAAATGATTTCTCATAACAATACAAAATTGCGTTATGTTTATATAACTAGTCCATTCCAATGATTATATAATATGACCCGAATTGTAATACATTCATATTTAAATTTTATTTTGGCCACCTAAACTGAATTCACAATCATAAATGAAATATGTTACTTTCCTTTTTCTTAATGTTTCTCGCTGTACTACCCAAGATTTCGTATGCTTTGTGTTTCGATAGTATCATCCCGGAAACTTCCTCCTTGGATAAACCAACTATTGATATCATCGTTAATACATAGGAGATGGTCACTTGGTTCACCATAGGTTTCAACAAGGGATCCTACAAGGGATTCTCTATAGAGGGTGAAGAATCCCCCTTCTAGGTGAGGAATGATTACCTTGGATTCCTAGTTTTGGAAACTCCCAGCTAGATGTTTTATAAGGTCTTTGTGAAAAATGAGACCCCAATTGCTCAAAGAATTTACCACCATGACGTCTATATCAAAAGGGGTGCTAGGGAAAGACTCAAAGGAATGGTCTAGTTTTTTTACAATTCCCTTTGCAAAACCCCTTTTTGTGTTTTTTTGTGAAAGGTTAAGGCCCATTGATGCATGACTTCTTTGGTCATAAAGTTGGTTGAAAAATGAAATTGTGGAGGAGGAAGTCATTTATTCAAATAGTAATATAAAATGGTGTGGCCTCACCATACCTTGATCCAAAGTAGTCTACCAGGTGGACAAAAAGAGGTGCTTCCTCACAAAGGTTATCTTTATATATGTGTGGTAAGGAAGCTTAAATCTCTCCCCTGTGTGGACAAATATCGTGAACATTTTCTACTTCTGTGGGTGGTTCTAAAAGAGGAACATATTGTACACTGATATGAGGATTGCTCCATTTCCTCTTGGGAACCATGGGTTTTACTTCAAATATTTGTGGAAGGATAGGTTCAGTAGTGTCTTCATCACTTGATTTCCATGGGCTGCTATTGTGTGAAAATTCAACCTGATGGATGTAGTCTTCGAACTCAAGGTTCTTTTAGATTTGGAAAGTGAGGTCTTGTGCATCTTTTAAGGTTGAGGGTGACCTATCCTTAAGGGTAAACTGCAAGATTGCCTCAAATGAGATCAAGTAGTGATGGAGGATATATTCCTCTGAGTTTAGGTTATGTCAGATATTTTTTAGGATAATATTGAATCTATCATTAAAATCCCTAATGCTCTTGTTGGAACCTTTACAAACATCGACGTACTGAGAGTATAAGGGTTGTGTGTATTCATGATTGCACCACCTTATTTTAAAATATCTTTTCAATTCTTCAGGATATTTTGTGCCTCCTTTTGGGTAAGAATAAATCCAAGTCTTGGATTTCCCAATAAGAGAGCTTGCAAAAATCCCCATAAATATGTTGGGGTGCTCTTGACTGGTTTGATGAAACTAAAATCTTTCACAAAATTGGTTCCAATATGAGTTTTCAAAAGAGACCCCCTCTCCTGAGAAAGTCAATAGCCAAGACTTAACACCTTTGGTTACATCATGTAATCCACCTTGAATATTAGTTAAGTCAAAACACGGGAAGGTTTCTTGGCAAGACCATTTGGGAGAACCTACAAAAGGAGCAGGGTTCGAAGGGGTGCCGGTCACCACATTAGATAGAGGTAAATATTGATTCCTGCTACGGGTTGTCATCAGTGGAGTCACCAAATAATTTGATTGTAACTATCAACGAAGAAAGGGAAAACATCCTTAGTGGAGTAGTCAGGCAAGCTTGTAAGATAAAGACTCTAGAGGCAAGGCTTACTGAAAATTGTCATTTTGAGGAAATTTTTGACTCAGTGTCCCCGACAACACCGACAAAATGTTATCTCGCAGTTTGTAGTAAGAATAAAGGCTATATATTTGAAGAGGAAAACTGGCATAACTGGAACCAATCCCACCCAATGTCACCTCAATGGGATGGTTCTTTCTATTTAGGGTGGTAAGGCCCAAGGTAGATGTCCCTAGTGACCTGGGGTTTTAAGAAGGAAAAGGATTGTAAGACAAACATAAGTTTCCCCCCTCACAAGTCACCACCGAGTAGATAGTCCGACTAACAACCAATGATAAAGTATAACCCAAATAGTGATACACCTGCATGAGACAAAGCAAAAAGGAACTGATATATGAAATATTGCTCACTTGGTTAGTACTTCATATAATACTGACTATATGATACATATAAGAAATTGAATAAAAAATATTGACGTAGTCAATGTTTATGAAATAAAAATGATAACAAATGTCACTTCGTCAATAAATGCCGAGAAAACGTGGCATTCAATGTGATAATAAACACTTCATTTAAGTAATTCCCTAAAATCAACCATTCAATTGCTTAAAAATGAAACGTTAGTAGGGTTAGTCCCAGGCTAGGGTTATAATAGTTAGGGTTTAATTCAAAGTACTAAGAGAGGTTTTGATCATAATACTCACAAGCTAGGTCTTAGATCAGTGTGTTTCCTAGGGTTAATGGAGTCAAAGGTAGGATTAGAGAATTGCAAGATCAAGGGAGATAATAAGGCTGACGACTTGAGGATTAACTCTTGAGGTGTTTCTACAACAAGGCCTTAAGGACATAAACCCTATGAGAGAGAGGCTCACTATGGTGTAGGGGAACTAGGCCTCAATGCTCTCTCCCCCTTCCTTAGGTCAATGGAAAAGACAACTACCTATAGAAATGGATTAAGACTAAGACAAGAGGGTTTACAAGGCAACGTGTTGTTATGGCAAGGCCTTACCAACAAACCCTAGGGGAAAAAAGGCCCTTCAAGCTGTAGAGGAAATAGGCCTTGAGACATCTTCTCCTTACTAGCTCAGGAAAGGTAAAATGTCTAGCAAGAGAAGATGGTGAAAGAGTGTAGCTAAGGCTAGGCTCTTTCTCTCTTCAAAGAATGGCAGAAAATTCTTGACGGGGACATGAGACAAGGGCCAATTATGTGTGCTTTCCACCTAGGGCTTATTCAACAAATTTATAAAAACATATGAAAGAAATAACAATACAACCATTCAATCAAGAAGTTTTGCATAAATTCACTTACATATCACCAAGAAAAAACATAGCAAACCCTAGTTGTAACACCTTGCATCAAGAAATTCCAAGAAATGACAATAGAGATCCAAAATTTCCTTCATTCAATAGGTGTGCCTCACCATTTTAGCCTGTTAACCCAAGTGTAGTGCTAATTTCAAACCTCACTAATGATTTAGTGAAAGATGATGAAAAAAGGAGAGTGAAAACCCTCAATATATACTGTATCAATGACCTAATTTTACTTTTAGGTCATAAAAAGGTCGACAAGGCCAAAATACTAAAAATCATATTGTTTTACATTAAATGACAAATTAAAACCCTAATCAAGAAACATAAGGATCTCATCCCCTTTCTAGGGTGATGTTATCCCTTTCTAGGGAAAATACAGCCTCCAGGAGCAAAACGTTAGCCCCCCTTGGGCTTCTCCAAGCTGCCACACGTGCCAAAATTCTTGGTCCATCTGTCAAAACGTTCATGAAGAAAGGATGTCATCCTGGACATCATGGGTGATGTCCCAGGCCTTCCAAGGCCCACGTTCCAATGAAAAAGGCACAACCCCACTAGGTCAACCTCTACCAGGGTGCCTATGGTGGAACGTCCTCCTCTTCTCCGGTGCAAATCCCTTTATCCATCTCTATCCTATCTCTTCCCCTTGATGGGGTATCAACATACATCTGATGGTCTCTTCACCCCCATGGAGGTACGAACTTATCATCTCCCCATGTGTATTGGTCCAAATGGTACTTGTCCATCGAGCCTGATCCTGAACATCAATAGCTACGCCCTCTATGGGCTCATAAGTTACAGAGATCATAGAAATTTCAATCACATATCATCATCAATATTATTAGACATGTTCATAAAATACCTAATACATTAGTTAAAATCTCAAAGACATTACACGAGCCTGCAATACAAGTTTGGAGAAAATGATAGGGTGTCTTATTGGGCTAGTGTCCACTAGAAAAGGAATGTTTTTGGAAGAGAGCTCATCGGAGCCATGTAATTGGGTGAGGTGATCAAGGGATGTCCTGGAAAGTGGGTGCAGTGGGAGCAGAGGATGCAAGGTTTTACCTGTCGATGCCTTTATAGAAGGAGAGTTGCACTTGTCCTAGATTAAAATCTTTCCAAGCCCATGCCTTTATTCTTTTATTCTTTATTTATTTTTCTTCAAGAGGCTAATCAGGGGACACTTACCCAGCATGGTGACCAATTGTGACACTGTTACCCATAAGTACTTTTTCATAAATGAGAAGGTTGGCTCGTGATGAGACCCTCTTTCCCTTCGCTATGAAACCAAGAGTCACTACCCTGGCATGGTAACCATATGGTGATAATGTCATATTGCTAGGTACCCATGGACCTAATAGGTTGGCTCATGATGAGACCCCCTATCCTTTGAATAGGTCTTGTTTTGTTATTTTTATGGGTACCTCTTGTTTCTTGCTAAGAGAACTTTTATTGATTTCTCGAGGATCCCTGGGAGAATCATATAGAGGTTTTATTCTCATGTTTTTATCTTTTTCTAGCTTTCTTTTACCTTCTAGGCCTTTATTCCCCTCTTCCCATGAGGTAAGGTGCGGTGTTGTAAATAGGTCAACCCATTTCCCGGACAAGTGCAAGGGATAGGGTAGGAAGAAAGATGAAAAATTAGTGTTATGATGGGAGCAGATGATGGATTTCCATAAGCCCTCCCCAATGGAAAACCAAAACCTACGGGAATAGGATTACTAGGGTATCCTGTCAATCCCCCTAGATATGGTCAAGTGGGCAAGCGTAAGATCCAAGAATTTGTTATAAATAGAAGGAAACATATGCACATATTCAAAGGTTTTGATGATCAAAGTGACACATACCATGATACCCAAAATCATTACCTTATGGAGAAAGAGCCATCTTTGACACAAGACCAAGATGATGGTGATGGATGTTGTTGTTGCTGACAATATAAAGGTGTTGAAATGAAGAAAAGGTCGGCCCTCCAGGGCCATGCCAAATTTGATCTGGCTCTCGGTACTCCATGTCTAGGACCTGTGGGCCTTGAGACATGATCTCCTAGTTATCCATAAAAGTGGAGGATAATAGGCCAGAAGTATCCTTCTCGAATGATTTTCTAAGTGGTGAACATCCCTGAGAGGTGGCCACCACAAGCGACACTATGGCAATCGTTCAGGACTCTATCTGCTTCGTCGATGGTAAAAAATTAGTGGAGTATTATGTGGACCCCATGTGGGTACAAAATGTCACCAATGAGGAGGTACTAAGGGACCTAATGACAAAGGCACCAAATATCATCTCGAGAGATATGATACCCAAACATTTGTGTCTAAAGGTAGATGATAAGGTCTCCATACCAAGGGTCTGTTGAAAAGTCAACAAGAAACATGTGTCTAATTTAGTTTTCCCTTAATTAAATTAGACAATAAATATTAATCTATTATCTCATTCATAACTGAGTGATTTGGAATTGTAAC
>JZKD02S1993094.1:462764-474207 GCA_000966675.3 Picea glauca | reverse complement strand
TGCATTGTGGTTGAGATCGTGGTTTAAATTGCTTCCACAAAAGTAATAGTAGTAGCGATTCTGTATTTAACAATAACAGAACTTGTTAGATCAGGAGAATCGCAAGAATACATTAATTTGTATCAAAATTTCTACAGGGTCATCCAAGGGTATGTAAAAGACTTGTTCGTCGACGAAATCCATATTGATAGGTGATATTGTATCTTCTAAGGGAAACGTCATGATGAGTTTGGTGAGAAAAAGTGCTTTCTTTATTTTAGGAGTTGAAAATTCTAGGTCGTATTCCTGAACAATGATGATCCATCGAGAAAATTTGCCATTAATTTTTCATCAACTAAGAAAGTACTGCATGGGGTTGGAATCTTCCTTGACTTTGGTAGTGAGAAGAAAGATATAATAATGCAGTTTCTATACTGTGAGGACAACTGCAAGGGCGAGTTTCTCCTCATTATTGTATTTCAGGGGTGATCCTCAAAGATTTTTTATATATTTTTTCCAAAATTTATAAACTTTTGAGAATGCCATTGGTGTATTTTGTTTTGGAATTTCACATAACCAAATACAAATACAAATATAATTGAAACAAGTACTAGTTTACGTTTTGTTCTTTAAATCATTGGCCATATGCAAGAGTTGGTTGACATCAACAGGTGGATAATGTTGCAGTAGCTTCAGGTTTAATAGAGAGTCATATGATGACATCATAAAGCATAAAATTTGTACATGGCACTTTCAATGATTTACATGGAAGATAGAAGTTAAAAAAAAGACCAGTTCTACTACAATCTCAACTAGAACATAAGGGCAGAGGGTTACTAGCTTCTCCAAATTTGATGTTTCTTTTCCGGTAATTATTATCTTTCTTTTTTGTAATTGTCATTTTTTTTTGTAATTGTCATTGAGATTATAATGAATGCTAATAAAATATTTAGCTTCATTTTGTGGGTAGCAACATACCACGGGCCCATTAGGATCACTTAAGAGTGAGTCAGAAATCCTTAAACAATCAAGGAAACTAAAGTCTTGTGTGAAGAGTGTAGTTATCCACCTAAAATCATAAAATGGAGGGTTTACTTGCAATTTCCAGGTAGGGGGAGATCCTCTCTATCATTGAAGATTCCATGATGTCAGGCATCCATGGAGATGAAGTTACTCTCCATAGGTAATCTTTGGGTAATCTTTTCCCAATCCGATGGCACCTCTTATGCCCTCCCAGAGCCTACCCAGATTGGAAAACCTTATGACAGTCTGAGCACTCATTAGCACCCTTGGCCTTAATGTGTGCTCACCCTCTGCCTTAATGCATACAACCTCATAATGATTCCCTCTTCCTCTTATTCTACAGGACCTTGGATTGTTATGCCTGATGCTAAGCATAAAGGGAGTAGGCATAATGGGAAGCAGAAGGTATGTTGAATGCATTTTCACTTTCACTAGGAAGCAGAATGAAGGTATGGTGAAATCATTTTAATGGGGAAGCAAGAGAATATAAAAGAAGGTTTCAAGGGAACCATCTAACATGTAGCTCATAGGAGTCACAAGCGTCAGAAGTGTTGACAGGAGTCAGAAGGAATGTTGACTCATGTTGACAGAAGTCAGAAGGAGTGTTGACATGAGTCAGGAAACACAGTCCCAATGATAGGCAACAAAATTGCATCGATAAGCTTTGGGTTAACAATTAATATTACACCTTATGTCTAGCATTAGTTCAATAAAATTCAATAAAAACTGAACTTTTTAAATTTACCATAAGTCTTGCCTCAATATGAGGCCAAATAATACCTCCAACTTACAACTTAGGATAAAAACGCAAATTGCAGTTTCAAAAATTTAGAATTTTCCAAAACTTATGTTAAAAAAGTAATAATTCATTGATTTGCTTGCATGCTTAATAGAAAGAGATAAAATCGATTACTATTAGTTCCTACCATCCTGAAGGCAGTTACTAATAAAGAAAAAATTAATCATATACCATGAGTCGTTCTTGATATTTGATTAAAAAAATCCAAATCTAAATTTAAAAAGTAGCGAGATAAATTAAGGTGAACCTGAATTGCATGGTGACGGTGGGTTAAATTATGATTGAATTGCATGGTGATGGGGGGTTAAATTATTATTATGGGAAAGCTAATGAAGGATAAGAAGCCAAGCTAAAATAACTAGGAATGAAATAATTGGGCATGAGAGTTAACTAATCAGAAAATACAACTAGGGTTAGAAGAATAAAAAAATGGGTCATTCATGAAATAACTGGTTGGGAGAGATATGAGTAGTGTTATACTAATAAAAAAATATTAAATTCCATAATAAGAGATGCTCAATTGATTGGTTAAATTAATAGCAAGGGAGGTTAAACCTTTTTTTAACTAAATATAAATTTATTCAACATGGCCGATACCTAAAGCCATGGCCAAAGCAATGGCAACAAGATTAACCTATAGAGCCCTCGCCAGAGCAATGGCATAAAGATTAACCTATTGAGAGAGAAAAAAAGAGAAACCATATCCATACATGCCTGTAGGTCAAATTTCTTATGTGAAAGGGTTTCGAAGGACTTGAATCCTCTCGAAGACATGTCTTCCGTCTTTTGGCCATTGAGCTCTTCCAACTAGTTATGATTCACATATGAATAAAACTGAACCAAAATATCTGCAATCGTATTGACAAAATAGAGGGAAGGTTATACATGAATTTGAGATAAAGAAGAATTCTATAAAAAATAGTCTAGGGTTTTTGAGAAGAGAAGGAGGTAATGGAAATAATAATAAATTTAGAAAACATTATAGTTATTCTAAGAAGATAAAAAGGTAGAGGAAATAATAATAATAAAATGTACCGTGGACAGAGTAGTGATGTTGTTCTTCCCTTGAAACGTTGGTTTCTCCATTAGATGATCTAGTTGTCTATAATTTAGTCCAACCTCATCCTCTATCACACAACAAATGACTGATGCAGACTCGACCCGAACTACTCACACATCCAAACTCAAACTAGATCTAGACTCAGACCCCACACAGTCTCAGATAGCCAACTACATAGGAATAGTAGATATATCATAGAGGAGGAGGAGTATGTTGAACCAGACAAATCATAGAGGAGGAGGAGGAAGTTGAAACGTGGTAAGATCTGAGTATATATCACTTCTCCAACTTCCCTTCAATGGATCTATAGTTTTCCTTCATCTTTTTCTCAGACAAAATTACTCCCAATGTTAACATGTGAAACAAATTTCCAAAGTTGAAGCAACATCCGTTAGAGGTTATCATGCTTTTTTAGGTTTGATTTTGAATTTTAGCTTAAAGGTTATCTTGCTTTTTCGATTTTGATTTCCAATTTAAGGGATAGATAATTTCACTCTTTGGACTCCCTGTCTATTGGGAACCATCCACGATTTCGAATTTAACAGATAGATAATTTCATTATTTTGACTCCCTCTCTCTTTTGAACCATCCATTGGCTAGAGATGAGACAAAATTCCTCCTCTTCAACCGAGCGTTAACATCTGAAACAAATCCCCAAAGGTTCGCTTTGTTCATGCATTTGAAGCACCTTGATTATAGTGATTTTTGAGTTTTGATTCAGAAATATCTATATTTTGTTTTGGCTAAATAATGATATGATATAGCACCATTTCATTTCATAATTTTGATAGAGATTTTTTATTTTGAGTATATAGATAATTTCTCCCTTTTGATTCCCCCTCTTTGGAGCAAGAGATGAGATAAAATCCCTCTCTCTTCAATGGATCCTTGCCCCTTTGGCATAAGATATGAGACAATTCCTCTCTCTTCAATCGACCCTTAAGATATGAAACAAATTCCCAAAGGTTAACTCTATTCATGCATTAGAAGCACTAGGAGGGAGCAGATCCCAAGGAAAGAGAAGCATTAGCCTTCTCTTTTTGTTTTAAATTTATCATTTAATGCAATAAATTTCGTAAGGCTTGAAAAGGGTGGATCCATAGAGTTTGTGTAAGGCTGAGAGTAAGTCTCCTTTAATCAATGGATGATATATGACGCACCAATGGATCTAGATTTGATTCAGACTAGTAATTTAATGTGAATAGGTGAAGAAGGCCTCAAAAGCCCTTCTTTGGTAAAAATCCCAATGTATTGAGAGTATAGGCTCTGTGGTAAAAATCACAATGTATTGATATTAGAGTCATTAGATGCAAATTAGAGCATAGGAGAAGAGAGGAGAGGAAAGAAGAACTGAGACTTTGCAGTTGAGTCTTAAACATTGTACAAAGCATTCATGTTTAATACAAAAGAAAATTTCCCTACACATGAGTCTCTCTTTGTTTCTGAATGCTTGTTTTTTTAATATTTACTATGTATGTTTATGGATTCCATTAGTGCAATTATATTCCCTTTGGAGGAATAAATACACTTCTCTATCCCTGTGAGTTTTTGAATGTTATGGGATCTGAAGGCTTGTGCAAGGACTTCACACAAAATTTGTTAGAAAACTCTCAGAAGCCAACACAAGGAGTGAACAAGAACTTAGTTTTTAGTTCAAGAGTGTTGGGTGGGAACACCTGAACAGGTCACAAAGCTTAGAATGGATAGTGAAAAAAGTGCACAAAGTGAGCTCAAGGAGTGTGCCTACACTCATAGCAGTGTAAAATCTCAAGGGAAGGATGGTACAAGTGTGCACCGAATAAGAGGTGAGTCTCTACAATCCAAGACTCAAGAGAGTGAGTGAAAGGAGTGCACAAAGAGAAAATTAAGTTGAAGTGTTGGTGAATCTTAAGAGTAAGAGTGTAGAGTGTCACGAGGGCACAAGAAGTCATGTGAAAGAACACTCTGAGAGTGTTCAAAAGCTCACGAGAAAGAGTGTGGGTTCCAGGAGGGCACAAGGATTCATTTGAAGGAGAAAAGAGTCGATACCCTTTCAAGATGAATAATTCCAAGCTCAGGAGAGACAAAACAAGTGTGTATAGATCCTATTGAAGGAGTGCATAAGGAGAGAACTTTACTAGATAAATAATGCTGGAGAAGCCCAAGGTTTGTGAGAAATGTACAGGTATTTTGATAGGGGAAATCTCTAAGGTGAGAAATCACAAGTCAAGTGGAGAGTTTTACAAGTCCCAACCTCATGATGGAAGCGCTAGGTGTGTGCCCAAGTTCAAGTCACCCAAGCGATGAAGCTCAAGGAGAGATAGTGGGAGTAAGTCCTATGCCATAGGAGAAATCTATTTGTAAGAAAGAGAATGAGAGAGATTTTTTTTGGAGGAATCAAGATCCCTTACAGTGGTTGGATTTGAGGAAGGACCATGGTTGTTAAGCATTGAAGTCCTCGAGACTTCTCTCATTCAGATATTTTTAAGTCTTTGTTCAAAAGGAGGCAAAATCCATGAAGCTCCAAAGTGTCAAAGTGAATCTATGTCGTAGATCACAGGGAGAGTTTCAGTCATTGGATTGACCAAGTATATATCTGATTCATTGGATCGATCCAAAAATAGAAGGTGGAGCATTGTGGAGAAGATCAAATCCCAACCATCGGATTTGCACAAAGGTTAGTTTGATTTGTAGATCTCATAGCAGTTTGGATATTCGACACTCCAACGTGTTCTTGTGTTATGAGGAGGAAAATCTCCCAAAGTCTCTAGCTTCAGAGAAAATCTTAACCGCTAGTATTTGGGGATACATATCAATGGATTATCGATTATTCAAAATTTTGGTGATATGGAGGATCGCAGGTGAAAAGTGTTCATGCATGAAAAGTATTGAAGCCTAGAGTGTATCATCATCATACGTTGACAGGTACCTATTGACAGGGACACATAGATGATGGATCTCCACCCTTTGTCGATTCAAAGTTAAGCAATTCGAGAGTTAGGTGGCAATTAGGAGTGAGAATGATCGAAGCCCAAAGTTTTGGAGGAGATATCAGTCATTGTCCATAAGAAGAGCGAGAGTCGTCTATCTCGAATTTGAAATTCAACAATTTGGGATGCAACATACATTGGAGTCTCAGAACTTTTGAAGCCTGAAGTTCTGGAGTGGATCTGATCCGTTTATTGTTTGAGGAGCATGGAACATTGATTCTTTAACCCTTCGAGTGTTCTCCACTTCAACGTTCGGATGAATTGGAGTTTTGTTTTGTAATATCCTCTGAAGCATGAAGCTCCAGTACCGTAGAGTGCCAGAGTAGTTCTCTAGTTCAGTGTTCAAAGGAATTAACATGTTGTGAATTGAAAACTCCTGAATCTTGAAGCAACGGAGCACTGGAGCTTTGAAGCTCTATATAATCACCTTTCAACAAAGTGCTTGGTCCTAGCACTTGGTCACATGAGATTTTTGTCGATGTTAAGGGGATAGTGCCCAAAATTTGGATTTAGAGATAAGGGGCTTAGTAAAGTCACCATCAAGTCTTTGTTGTGTATGGACCTACAATTGAAGGTGATTTAAAGGGAATATGAACATTTGGAGAGGATCTAGTAGGGATCCAAGATCTGATTCATCTCTAGTATATCGATCCTATACCAGGAGGTTGTGCAAACCCCTAGGACGGGTGGGGGTTTGCATCAAGGGGTATAAGAGTAGATTTTTGTTTGCAGACAACTAACAAAGGAGGACAAGACAAAGTACTGAAGCTTTGCATAAATAACTATTTTCAAGTGTGTAGCAGACAATAGACTTGCGAGGAGGGTAGGAAAAGGAAAATGTAGATATTAAAGTCCATAGACAATGTCCAAGAGGAGACCGCAAGAATATGAGCAAAGATAGGATGGATGAAAAGTTCAAGGAGACCTGAGAAGAGCTCGACAATTTGATGCTAATGATAAAACAAGAACAGAAAGGAAGCTGGAGGTATGAGTGGCCTATGAAGAAGAAGGTGAGGTGTCATATTGAGGAATTGATTTCGAGGAAGCAAAAGAAGATACTAAGGAGGTGGTCGAGGAAAGTGGAAAACCTCAGGAGCATAGAGGAGGAAATGATTTACTTATGTGAACCAGAAGATGGAGAAATCCTCAGTGATGAGGAAGGGAGATCAATTGAATATCTCATAGATTTACATGAGGGAAGAAAGGATAATTCAGTTTTCCAGGTGGGCAAGGAAGAGATGAGACTATATGAAAGTCTCAAGAACTCAAAAAAGATTTCAGGTCAACAAGGAGTGCTGAAAAAGAAGGAGGATATGAGGATGTTTGAGAGTCTCAATAATTTAAGAGAGAGTTTAGATCAACAAGGAGTGTTGATTGGAGAGGAGGAAGATGAGAGGTGCATTCTGATCATTGGGGGAATCAACATATTCCTATTCATAAGTCTAGTATAGGCCTATGCATGTGTTTCATGTGAGGAGGTGATGCAAGAATCATCCGAGGAATATGCCATTGGTCCAAATGCTTTAAAACTAACAATTTATGTGTTGGAGGTGCATAAAAAGAAGGACAACCAACATAGACTGTCATGGAGGAGGAGAAGGAGAAGATATTGACATCTTCCCAAGAGATTAAAGGAGAGGAGGCCCACACAATTTTCAGCCAAAGGAATTATCAGTGGGAACATTCAAATGTCATACTCACTCAGTGGGAGGAAGAGTTGAGGATGTTGTAGGATTGGCTAGGAAATCCAGAGATAGAGAAAGACTGTCATAGGGAGACAATCATGTAGAGTGGAGAATAATTCTAGTAGGAGGAAAAATTGGATGAATTTGGACTTATGCTAGACCGAGGAGATGACAGAGTAATAGAGGAACTATCATAAATAAAACTTTTAGAGGATATGGTTGAGCAATAGCTTAGTAATATTTATGTAAAATTACAGTATGGAGTGGAGTGGAAATCCAATTCCACGGGAGATGAAGTCAACATGGGAGATGAATATGATATTCCATTATATATGTGTGAAAATATAATCCCTAGGAGAAGGAGAAATAACCCAGAGGAGGCTCATCCAACAAGTTAAGTTGGAAATTGATGAAGAAGACGATAAGAAGAAAAAGAGGAGACTCGACGAGAGCATCCAACAAATAGAAAAGTTGGATGAGGATATTGAGGAGATAAGGAGGTTGATGTTGAAATCAATAGAGGAGATAGTCAACAACAGGTGCAGGATGACAAGAAGAGATTGTGGTGGAAATATGAATAAACCATTGCAATATAAAGTTTAGAGACCTGGAGGAAATATTGTAACATAAACAATAGAGGAGCAGATGGACCGCTATAGAGTGGAGTTTGGGATATAGGAGGATATCAACAGTAGTAGCAGAGGATCCATGAGCAGGAGCTCATTTTCTTTTTCAATAAAGGAGTATGATGCAAGAGTACTAGCCACGCATCAGCAGCCACTGCAACAACATAGTAGGAGGGAGCCGATCCCAAGGAAAGATAATTGTATGCCTTCTCATTTTGTTTTAAATTTATCATTTTATGTAATAAATATTATAGTGATCAAGGAGGGATGAGCCATTGAGTTTGTGTAAGGATGAGTGTAAGTCACCTTTAATGGCCGACAGACAGATTGATCTAGATATAATTTAGACTACACATAAATTTATTGTAATTTAATGTGAATATGTGAGGAAGGATCGAGAATCCCCTCTTTGGTAAAAATCCAAATGTATTAAGATTAGAGGAATTATATGAGAATTAGCGCATTATAGAAGAGAGAGAGCTCATCAGAAGAGAAAAAGAATATATGAGAGGAAAGAAGAACTGAAACTTTGTTGCATTCCACTCTTGTAAACACTGTAGAAAGCATTCATATTTAATACAAAGGAAGGTCTCGCTGCATATGAGTCTGTGTGTGTGTTATCTTTTTGTTAATGTTTGTTTTTTGAATATTTATTGTGTATGTTTATGAATTCCACGAGTGCAATTATGGCCCCTTTGCAAGAATAAATAGACTTCTCTATCAGTGTGAGTCTCTGAGTGTTCTAGGCTCTCAATGTTAGTGTAAGGAGTGAACACAAGAGTTTTTAGAAAACTATGAGAAGACAATGCAAGGAGTGTGAAAGAAATCAATTTTGAGTTCAAAAAGAGTGTGCCATGTGGGCACACCAGAACATGCCAGAAATATTAGAAGGGATAGTGCAAAGAGTGCACAGAGTAAGCACAAGGGGTATGCCTACACTTAGAGCACTGTTAAAGCTAAAGGGAAGTTGTGTGCAAGTGTGCATAGAGTAAGTGCAAGGAGTTCACAGGTGACTCTTTATAGTCCAATACTTAGGAGAGTGAGTGAAATAAGTTCACGAAGCCAACATTTTTTTGAAGTGTTGGCGAAGCTCAAGAAGAAGAGCACAAAGTGCCAGGAGGGAACAAGAAGTCATGTGAAATAAAATATGATAGTGTTCGTAATATCGGGAGAAAGAGAGTGGTTTCTAGGAGGAGACAAGAAGTCATCTGAAGGATCAAAGGGACAAGACTCTTTGAAGATGAAGAATTCCAAGCCTAGGAGAGAAAGCATAATTTTGTGGAGAGCCTATGCAAGGAGTGTAGAAGGAGAGAACATTCTAAATTCAAGACTGCAGGAGAAGTGCAAGGTGTGCACCAAAGGTCTGGTTCCTTTGACTGGAAAAAGATGAAAGGAGAGAAAGTGCAAGTAAAGTGCAGGAAAATTTTACAAGTCCCAATATTAGAAGTGAATCACAAGGTGTGCACCTGAGTTCAAGACACTCAAGTGACACATTTCAAGGAGAGATAGTGGGAGTAAGTCCCCCGATAAAGGAGAAATCTCTTTGTAAGAAAGAGAATGGGAGAGATCTGTTTGGGACGAATCATGATCCCTTACAACCATCAGATATCAGGAAGGATCATGGTTGGTAAGCATTGGAGTCCTTCATACTTCATTGCTTCAACTATCTTTAAGTCTTCATTGAAAAGGAGGAAAAATCAACGAAGCTTTGAAGTCCTGGAGTGAATCTATGCTCTAGATCACACACAAAGTAACAACAATTAGATTGGTCGAGTATAGATTTGGGTCATTGGATCAAGCCTAA
The DNA here is from genome assembly GCA_000966675.3 of Picea glauca. Classification (NCBI taxonomy): domain Eukaryota; kingdom Viridiplantae; phylum Streptophyta; class Pinopsida; order Pinales; family Pinaceae; genus Picea; species Picea glauca. Next base: position 464,262 of record JZKD02S1993094.1, on the reverse strand, counting down.
AATAAGAGGAGGAGGATTATGGAGGAGATTATATCCCAACCTTGAGATCTATGTGAAGGTGAGTATGATTTGTAGATATCACAATAGTTTAAATATTCAACACTCCAGAAGAAACATGTTCTTGTATTTCCAGGAGGTAAATCTCCCGAAGTCCCGAACTCTAGATAAAATCCTGACCATTTCTCATTTGGGACACGTGTCAGTGGATTATCGATTATTGAAAATTTTGGTGATCCGAAGGATCAAGGGTTAAAAGTGTTGAGGCATGAAAAATCTTAAAGCCGGGAGTTAATCTTGGTCATCTATTGATGGGGACATGTAGACCATGGATCTCCTTCCTTCACCAGTTCAACGTTCTACAATTTGGGGGTTAGGTGGTGATTATCAGCGAGAAATCTTGAAGCCCGGAGTTCCAAAGGATATCTCAACCATTAGCTGCAGGAAGAACGCCAGACTTCGATCTCAAATTTCGCATTCAAAAATTTAGGAGGCAATGTACATTAGAGTCTCAAAACTCCTAAATCCGAGAGTTCAAGAGTGGATCCTAGCTATTGGTTGTTGGAGGAGCATGGACCGTTTATTTTTTAACCCTTCAAGGGTTCTCCACTTGGAAGTTTGGAGGAAGTGGAGTGTTGTGCTGTAAGATCCTCCAAATCCTGAAGCTTTAGTGTTGGATAGTGCTAGAGAGTGCAAGAGTATTTTTCAAGTGCGTCGTTTGGAGGCATTAGCATGTTATGAGGTGAAAACACTTGAACCCTAAAGTAGTGGAGTATGAGAACCTCGAATCTTAGGATAAGTTCCTTTCAGCCAAAAATGTACCCTAAAGGGGTGACGTCCATATGAACAAGGGTTTTTCTTTTTGCAAAAGTGAAAATAAACTGAATTGCTTAATATTACTTTGTAAAATGGGCAAGATTAGGGTTTTTGATCCCTATTCTTTTGGTTTACCCTTAATTATGTGGAAAAACTATCTTAGTGACAATTTGTATAAATAAGAGATTATACAATCTCATTTTAACATAACTCTCCATTGTGAGAGGCTCTTGGACTAAAATGTTTGCTCTATTTGGCTAGTTCTTTCTCTTATGATTTTTTTTATGGCTATGCCTTGGATTATTGGTTGATGGAAGTGATGTGATAGACTTGGAAGGCTTATATCTAGATTTTTTGGTGGTTTGTCTCAGCTTTTTCCTTGAATTGGTAAGGTTTTTACATTTTTTGTATCATATATTTTCCAAGTCAAGGTTATTACTAGAGATGGGTAAGGGAATACACCCCCACCTTAGTCTCCATCACTTTATTCGTACATTGTATCGGTTTAACAAGGGTTTTCTAAGAGAAGTATAAGGGCATACACCCTCTTAGCATAAACCCGATCTAGAGATACTTGTCTTGGGGAGTAAGAGGATTTACACCCCCAAGGAGGTAGTACCTATAGCTATTTATTTTCTTAAATCCATTCACCCATTTTTTAAAGGTACTAGTCATTTACTTATTG
>JZKD02S1993094.1:451128-461996 GCA_000966675.3 Picea glauca | reverse complement strand
TACCCGTTTAGGGAATAATCCACTCGAGAGTATATAAAATGAAAACCTTCGTATTGGTAATGAACACATGTTTACTTTGTGAAGAATGTCAAGGAGATTAATTGACCTCAGAAGTGTGAGACTGAGTATGGAGTCCATGATAACAAGTTCGAGTTGGAATTTGTCCTAGGTTGCGTTGTATCTGAGTTGGACCAACCTGTTGTCTCAAGTCTTTGATGACTAGCTTGAGGGTTTTTCATAACTATGCATTAAACACTCACCACGTCTTGTTACCAGGTGCAATGAGAATGTATGTTACACATAGTTATCAACATTCATTGCCTGAATGTTACGCACAATAATTTAAAATATGAATGTTGTTGTTCATTACCTGAATCCTTAAATGAGTTTTCTTGGCCATCTTCATCCATATGCAAGGAATTTCCCGAGGAGGACACCATGAAACTTTATTAACCCAAGTAAAAATAAATGAGGAAAATAATTTATTTATCCTCTCTAAGTAACCTATAAAAAAATGTTTGGTTTGGTTGTGAACATTATACAAATTGTGAAATCCATAAAAAAAAAAAACAAGCAACCCTACCTTAATCCTAAATATTATTAAGGACACGGGTAAGGGCAATGTATTAAACCTTTTACTGAATGCACTGTGCATGAAAAATAAACAAAGGGGTTAGCTAAATAACACTATGGGAGTTTTAGTCTTTGAACAAATTAAACAAGAATAAAATATGAAGGCTACATGAAGTTGATCATAGGATAAAAGCTCTTAAAATGTAAATGAATGCAGAAGTAGTTTAACGTTTATCGTCAGTTAAAGAGTCTACAAACATAGTATGAATATCAATTTACATTGAGGAAAGAAGGCAGAAGAGCCAACACGAGTTGGTGGTAATTTAAGTGCATAAATAAGAGTCAACGTGCACATTAACACAATGAGAAATAGTTCATAGTTACAATGTTAAAATAATTTTTTTAATAAACAAATTTCTATAGTATTTAACAATAGAAAAATATGACTTACTTAGCACTCCTCATGGAAAATGCTAACAGATTTAGTAGATGGGTAAACGTTTGAGGCTAAAGTCTCTGTGTCTCTAAGCCATGTCAATCAAAGTAACACCATTTATGAAAAATAATCATATCTATATTCTTCATGGGTTTATTACTTTCATATGAAAATTGGTATAATAATTGATGATAAGGTGTAAATAAAATTATCATATTGCAAGGGTTTTCTAATTATTAAAAATAAGATATATCCATTTTATATATTTTACTATGGAAACTTTAAATATAATTTTTAAGTATAATTATTAACTATGAAGATATATGTTAATTAATAAATTATTTAAAAAAAAGAAAATGTTGGTTATGAGGTGATGCTACATTAACTTAGCTTTCTATAGTCTACATTAGCCTAATTTACCCTATCATATTCTACCCTACCCTACCCTATCCTTAGTCTAGCTTAACTTGACCTAGCATATCCTAGGTTAGCTTAGCTTTGTCAATCCTGATGTTACTCTAAACTAGCCTAGTGAAGCTTACCCAAGCATAGACTAACCTAAATTAACTCTACTCTAAACTAACCAAAATTAACTCTACTCTAAACTAACCTAGCCTTAAATATCCTAAAATTACCTACCTTATCCTATCCTATCTTTACTCTAGCCTACCCTACCCTAACCCTAATCTAACCTAGTCTACCCTAACATATTGCACACTAGCTTCCTTCCTCTCCTCTAACATACACTATCCTAGCCTATGGTAACCTACTCTAGCCTAGCCTATCCTAATTAGACCTATCTTATCATATCATGCTATAACCTATCTCATCCTAGCATAATCTTCCCTAATCTACATGGAACAATCTAAACTAGCCTACATAGATGTGACATAAACTATCTTACCCTATCCTAACCTCAATTATGTCTAAATGTAACATCCTTCTCTGGCACACTGAGCGAACTTATTCTTTGAGGACAATTGCTCACAAGTGATCCAAATTATTATGCTATTAAAATTTTTTATTTTGATCATGAGGCGTTATGGGTTGATGACATGTTGTTTTACTGCATTGACATAGACACGTGATATTGACTCGTTTTACTCAGTGTGTAGGATTTTGGACCTAGAGGATGTAGAGGCATCGATGGAACCCCTCAGACTCCTGATCGAGTCAGGTAGTGTACCATTGGGGTTTTATTGTTTTACTGTGACATTATTGCATCTGATTAGATGATATGATATGGATATGTTCTAACGTGATTTGCTGATGATGCAGGTTGACAATAGCTTGACGATCAGACTCGCATATGGATTAAAGGGGTCACGCATGACTACCAGAGATATTGAGGGAGAGGTGTGGATAACAGCCCTGCCACAACCTACTAGAACTCCCGCAGTGGCTGATTACCTAGTTAGAGAGGACCCACGATGTCATGAGGGCAGACTACGATAGTCACTCACAATGATTCCAAGGGGCGTGCAATAAGGTAGGGGCCTTATTCCTTACAAGCCCTTAGTCTCCCACAAGCTCACCTGGTGAACTATTGACTCTAGGGGTTATTGATGTCTACCAAGTCAGTCAAGAGGCGAGTGGCACCCTTGGAGCATGTGGTGCATCCTGAAGGGCACGTCGTACAAGAAAATTAGAGAGTGACGAGTGGCACCCTTGGAGCACGTAGTGCGCCCTAAAGGGCACATCGCACAAGGGAACAGATGAGGCGAGTGGCACCCTTGGGGCACCTAGTGCGTCCTGAAGGGCATGTCACATTGTTGATGATAGAGGGATGAACCTAGATGGCCCTAAGATGAATAACATGTAAAGTAATATTTAAAACAATTTCCCTAATTAAATGTCACCCAGTACGAAATTTAAGGCCCAAGTCTAAATTATGCTATTGGTAAAATTTTGTCTTCTAAAAAAAAATAATAAATAAAATAACTTAAATAATAATTATGATCTTAATTAAATCTTGTAACATGAAGGGAGTAAGAAATTTAATTTATTCATAAAAAATAAAATATGTGGGTATAAAATGTAAAGAGGGAATTAATTGTTTTATCTTGGGATAATTTAAAATATACTAAGTTAATGATAAAAAGGGAAAAGGGGTTAAATCCCACACCTTCCTTTTTGAGTTCTAATTTAAAAGGGGAAAGAGGGAAAATAAAAAATTAGGAAACTAGGAAAAGAGGTAAACATAAAAAGGGAAAAAAGGGAACTTAAGGGAAAAAGCGAAAAGTCAACTTAGTAAAGAATCTACCATTTACGAGCTTTCTAATTTAAACTTATTTAGCAATTGAATAATAGGGAAAGCCTTTAAAACCTCTAAGGGAATTTGGGGACACCTAGGAGTGATTCTAGGAGTAACTCTAGGTGGGTGAGGGAAATAAGATAATTAATTAATTAAAGATAGTAATGAATGGAGGAATGTAGGGGATGGAGGACACTTGTACGATGAATAATTTTTAGGAATTTATTTTTAAAGTTGTTAATTAAATGAGATTTTAGGAAAGAAAGGAAGTTCAAAACTCTATATAATTAAGGAGGGAGAAGGATGAGATGAGAGCTTATGTTTGCGTAATGTTACACTGCATAAATATTCACTTGACTGACTTAACTTGTGGGAGTTGGGATACCCAGATCGGTGAGGAGTGGTAGCTCGGCCTTGTGAGGCGAGCTGGGAGCTAGTTGCATCTCTAGATAGTGAGTGTGTGGCCGCTTTGTGGCTCGGGGGGCTAAGGGGGAAGAAGAGTACCCCTAGCATTGGCTGGGAGGTACCGGTGAAGTCTCGTCGATCGGTAAGAGTGATTTGCACAGAGCACACAGACGACACTCAGAGCGGGTGATCAGACAACGATATGCTCTATTCATTGTGTATGATAGATTGTAATAGGACTTATGCTTTTATCTGTGTATTTAATGAAGAAGAAAAATGAGTTGTTTTTTAAAAATTTGATGACTGAAACTTTTCTTAGCCTACCTCGATGATTGTTGACTCCCATGGCCTTCATTCTCCACATGACTTGACAACCCTGTGGCATTTGACTATGACCCATGAGATTGTTTTTCCCTTCGTCCCTAGCTCGCTAGTCCTTGCCTGAGAAGTCGGCCAGGAGCCTGATCTACAGTAGTCGTCTTAGCGTTAAAAGACCTATGGAGCTCAACGCCTTGCTTTTCGGTGCAAATATAATGAGAGAGGGATGCACCTGTTAGCCATCTACCCTCGATGTTTCCCTTTGTTGAAGGTTCTCCTTTCTCCTTGATGAGTTTAAATAACCCTGATTTACTGGTTGAAGGTGTTAACTTTATAAATGTGTGGCTCTGCATTTTTACTTGTTGAAGGTGTTTCCTGTGCTAATTATATGGCTCTACAATATAATTTTTGAATGTGATTCCTTACTTATTGATGACATTGGGGATCGCAATCTGCATCTCTTTTTCCTGTGCATTTTTTTTTATTGAGTGATTTCTCCCAAAAAAAATTCTCCAGCGATTTTACTCGAGAAGGGCATGGTTATTACCTGTGATTTTCCCTTCTGAATGGTGATGACAATGTAGCTTCCAGTCTGGTGGATTTAGCACAACAATTTCCTTATGTGTGTGGTGTAGGCTATTGACTATGTTTTGGTTGATGTATGGATGCGGTTTTTTTTTATTATCTAACGATGACAACAAAGTGATTCCTTTCAGGGTGTTTGGCACAACGATTTTCTTAATTTATCAAGGATAGAAAGTATGTATTCCTTCTGGTGGGCTTGTATAGTGACTGGCCAAATTTTAATGACAACAATGTCATCCCTTCTGGTGTGGTTGTACTGCGTGTGGCCCAATTTATTATTCACAACAATGTAGTTTCTCTATGATGCTGGAAGGACCATGTCTTTCCCTTTAGTTTACTGACTGTGTTTCTAGTGCAATGACTACATTTGCCCTTTATTGGTGTAACGTATATGGTTGTCTGCATTTGCTATTGAGTGGATATGAATTTTGGTTAAGTTGATCGGATTGCCATTACATGGGCACAACTTGCCGTTGAAAAGTAGTGTGCATTTTCTTTTTTTTGAATGACAAAAAACGTGTATTTTTTCTGGTGTGGTTGGGTACTGTGTTATGTTTTTGGGTGAACATAAATTAGGTATTTTCCTTTCGGTGTGTGATTAGTATAGTGATCTGGCCTATTTATTGATGATGGCAATGTGAATCTTGTGTGATGTGTTTCTATGCAGTGTTGTGCATTTTTAATGATGTCTGTGTTTTCTATTTGAATGGACACTATATGCCTCAAAATTTTGATTGGATTTTTCATATTTCTATGCTCTTAAAATTCAATGAAGACATTTGGCAGCGTGCTCCTCCTTGAGTGGAATTAGAATTCCATCACTTTACGATTTCTGACATAGTGATAGATGTGCATTGTAGATGGAAAATAATTTAGATAGCGAAAATGTATTTGTCCTGCCTTTATGGTGTGATTTCTTGTAGCGGTCGATCTGAAATTTTAGACAACAAATTTTATGGATAGTGTCTTAAATTGGTAGCCATATAGTACATTAACAACACCAAGTCCGATGCTGAAATCCCTGGTGTAATAATAGCATTTTTTACAGGGCCAACAAATCTGGTGATTGCCCGTTAAGGGATAGTGCGTTTACCACCTTTCCATCTGCATTTTGCATTGGTATACCGGCAAGGATATTAAATGGCATATCAATGATATCAAATCAATTTTATGGTGACACCGTTCTTTTTGGTCATATATTGATAGCGCTTCAATTTCTTGTTATTGGGTAAATTCGCAGCGATCTATATTTATGTACGGTGACAACCATCCCTCGGTACTCTTGCTGTTATCTTTACCCTTATTCCTTTTATGGAGCTATTACAGGTATATTAAAACTCTTACCTCCTTGCCTCAGCCCTTATTTACATATTAAAACCTAAAACTATACCCTTAGATAACCACTATGTCTCTTATATTTCCACCCTTATTCTTTGTAAATTTTATTTGGTTAGATAGTAATATCATTATCTCATCATTATCCTTTAGTGCCAATTTCAATGGTCATAGGTTAACCATTAACTTTTTCCTAAACATTTTAAAATGTTGTATTCAGAACTTAATGCTCGCACTCGACCTTTAATGACAGATTCATAGCTTTTTTTTTAATGCAAGACTTCTATATTGTGGAGAGGGTGCTAAGTCAATATGTTTAAGTAGTTATGTTATATCAATTTGGATTTACTATTGAATTAAGACTTAGATAATTTAGAGAGTGTGCTCAATTAAGTGTGTTAATTAAATGAGTTTATATTAAATTGAATTGTTATGGTTAGTTCTAAATAATGTAATACTTAGTTATATAGAGAGAGAGTGGGTTAGAGGTGGCTAGAAAAATTGGTTACTCTCCTTAATATAGTCCATTTTCACTTAGCATCATGTTGTTTTATTTATGATTATTAACCTAGATATTCCGCTCTAAGGAATTAAGGCTTACTTCGTTGCTAACCTTAAAATAAGGAATGATGTTATAGAGTTTGTTATTGCTTTAATATGGTTTTCATTAATGAATTGACACTTAATAACTCAATATTGGTTTACCTTCTTGTGATGTAATGCACATGAATTCCCATATTTTAGACGGATGATTGATGCTTACCTTACTCTTAAGGGAGTGGATTCTTGTCTTATTTGAGTTTTGGATTTAGACCGGTGCACAATCGAATCCTATGTATTAAGGAGTGATGGATGGAATTATTTAATTGCGTTATAGATTTATCATTGACTACTCGACTAGAAACCTTCTCACCAATTAAATGTTAATGAATGTTTGAGGTAGACTTTAGAACTCTTGCGCTTATGATTTGTAGGATGGGAGGATAGTCATTATATTCTTTCTTTGGAGTAAATGTTTGTAAGTTACTTCAAGCTTCATGATGTGCTAATACACTATGTGTTTTATGTTATGTATCCTTATCCCTACATTGTTGACATTATTTCCTATTGTTAAAAAAAAAAAAAAAAAACAAAACAAAAAAAACCAACAAATTAATACGTCTTTTTGGGTGTTGCAAAGTTGAGGGGCCATTACACTAAATCACATCCTAATCCAAGCTTCAAAATATTTTAACCCAAGCACAAAGCCTAAAATAGTATGCCCAAGCATGAATAATTCTTTAAACAAATTTATAATCTAACAATATATATATATATATATATCTTTATTCAAATCCATTTTTAATATGGAAGAAAAAATAAGACATCCATTATGTTATTTCAAGTAAAAAGATTTTAATAGAAAATATTAATCAATACAAATGAAGTCACAAAATGTAAAAACAATATAAGAAATATATGTTATAAATATACATCCCACACATTAAAAAAAAAAAATCCAAATAAAAAGTAATTAATATGAATACTAAATTTATCTAAAAATTTTAAAAATATATTTATATACATATAGAAAAAATATTTAATTTATAAATATTTAAATTAAAACATAATATAAATTGTATAATGTAATAATTTTTCAATGTAAAAAAATATACAAATTTTCTATTTAATTAATTTATAAGAAACAAAATAACTATAAGTACAAATAAACAATTGAAAAATACAATTAAACTTATAATTTTATTATCATAAAAATATAAAAAATATAAAAAAATAAAAAAANACAAATTTTCTATTTAATTAATTTATAAGAAACAAAATAACTATAAATACAAATAAACAATTGAAAAATACAATTAATCTTATAATTTTATTATCATAAAAATATAAAAAATATAAAAAAATTAAAAAAAAAAGACAGCCAAACTTAAAATTTAAAGACAACCAATCCAATATTGGAATTCTAAAAACTTTAACACTTTTTGAAAACTTTATTTTTTTTTACTATAAAAATATAATAAAAAGACAAGTGGTATATCATTCAAATCACAAAGAAATTAAAACAATTCAAGTTACATGGAAATTCCTTCCATTTCCAGAGGTTAATAAATAAAGTTGAAATTAAAATCATTCCAGTCACAAGAAAATTCCTTCCATTTTAAGAGATTAATGAATAAAATTTATAAATGAACAAATGAATACATGGTAAATACATAATAATTAAAAATTTTAAATACACAAGTAATCGCTTTTTGAAAATACAATCGCTTTTTAACAAATTTTAATTGGAATGAAGGTAATCGAACTGCTTTTCCACCAGATTTTAGTTCTTTACAGTTTATTTATTTATTGGAAAACCATGCCGAATTTTTCTGTATGAGAACCCATGAATCTAAGGCTAAACAAACCAAAACTTTCCATTCTTTCTGTCAATTTGACTGCTAATATTTCAGGTTCGACTTGTTCCGTTCGGAAGGATTGAATGAAGACGATCCTTCAATAGGTTGGAAAAGCTGAATGGAAAAAAGAATGAAGACGATCCTTCAATAGCTTTCATTAGCAGGAGTTTAACAGGCGTGTTCAATACTCTAATCCCCTATATCAACCTTCTCATTAATTTAATGCCGCCTGTTTTATAATTCAATCCGTCTTTTCAATAGTAAACCTAACTATATTATCTCTCTTTATTTAACTAATTTTTAGTTGGTTTCTCATTAGCTTAATTTGCTACCTTAAAACTTTAACCGACCCATTTTTTCTTATTAATTTAAAGGTTTTTTTATCCGTCTAACCCCAACTAATTTTTCATTAGTTTCTCAGTAGTTTAAGTTGCGTCGTGAACAGTTAATCCTGCGCATCTTTGAGGTTTTATATTCATCTCTTTAGCTAAGAATTCCACCGAGCAATTTCATTGCTAATTAATTTGGGTTGGCTTCTTATTTGTCGGTAGTTTGCTTCGAAACCTATTTAAGCCGCCCTCGCCATGCAATTCAATTTCTCCTTAATTAATTTAGATTTGTTAAATCAAATATAAAAAAAATGACACTTGGTATAGATTAATTTTATTTTATTTTTTATTAATTTAACCCAACTCCCACCAAATAGACTGTCAGTAGTAGCAGAGCTAGTTTCCTTATTAAACTTAGATGTAGAATTAGTTAAATCAAATATAAAAAATAACACATGGTATATATTATTAATTTATATTTTATTTTACCTCTAACATTAGCTTATTATTATTACGAGTATAATTATTAACTCTTGTATGAGTTTAACTAACATTAGCTTATTATTATTACGAATATTAACGATTATTATTCTCGGAGTTCTCACCACGTCATATTTAACGTTGATACCTTGACATGTCGGCAGGCGTTATTAAAACTGTTAAATACGGGCGTCGAACTATAATGAAACTCCCCAAAACTTTAAAGGCGAAACCTCGTGCTTTTGAGTGCGTACAAAATTTTATTTTTTGAGTATTTAATTTATAAAGTTTGTTTGTTATATTTTTATTTCTATTTAAATGTTTTAATTTGTTATCAAAATGAAATCTTAGTTTTTTTATTTTGTAGTTTTTCTTGGTATTTATTTGTGTATGGAGTTATTTCTTATTTAATTAATTAAACGTATATAATTATTGTCTTTTTGGAATATTGAAGATTATTTTATCATTTCATGTATATAATGTTTTATCTTTAACTATATATGTAACTTTAACTATTATTATTGATAAATTTATTATTTATGTTAACTATTTTATGTGTAGACTTTATTGATTGTGAAATGTACATTTACAACATTTGTTTATTATATGTGTTGTCATTTTATCATTTCATTAGCATTTCCTTGTATTTATATTAGAAATATGTAATTTTTATTTGAAATGATATAATGGATATGTGATTTTTTAATCCATATTAAAAAATGGATTTGAGTAATTAGGTTATAAATTTTTTCAAAGAATTATTTTCATTTTGAAGTATTATGTGAGGTTTGGGCATAGTATTTAGGTTTGGGTCTAGGATTTATGCTTGGGGCTTGGAGTATAATATTTAAAGGTGTACTATTAAGTAGGATTTGGCTTAGGCTTAGGGATTTAGACATAGATTGAAGTTGAAGGGTAGGTTAAGATAGGAAATGCTAGTTTATTTATGTTAGGTTAGATTAGTCTATGTAGGTTAGGTTAGGTCAGGTTAAGATATGGTAGGGTAGGGTAAGTTAAAGGAGAGGAGGGAAGGCTAGGCTATGCTAGTTAGGTTATACTAGGTTAGGGTAGGTTAAATTAGATCCATCTAGTTTAGGGTAGGTTTAGGTAGGCTAAGATAGGTTACTCTAGGATAAGTTAGGTTTAGGGTAGGGTAGGCTTGGTTAGGCTAGGATAGGATAGGTTAGGTTAGGTTAGGTTACGAAAGGTAAGGTTTTGGTAGGGTAGGTTTAGGTTAGGATAGGAAAGGTTGTGGTATGATAAAATAGAATAGATTAGGGTAGGTTAGGTAAAAGTAGTGTAGGCTAAGTTAGGCCAAGCTAGGCCAAGTTAGATTGGGATAAGTTAGGTTGGGTGGGGCTGAGTTAAGTTAGGGTAGGCTTTAAGGAAGTATAGCTTAGGGTTGGGTTAGGCTAGGCTAGGCTAAGTTATTTTAGGGTAGGATAAGGTTGGCTTAGGCTAGGATATGCTTAGCTAGGATTATGTAGGTTGGGTTGGGTTGGGTTGGGCTAGGTTAGGCTAAGGTAGTCTAGGGTAAGCTATGCTAATTTATTATAGGGTTGGCTTAGGCAAAGCTAAGCTAGGATAACCTTGGATAGAGAAGCTTAGCGAGCTCAATATAAGCGAAGATTGGGTAGCATGACCTAGACAAGGTTAGGCTAATATTAAACTAGTGTACTTTACGCTAAGCTAGGGTAATGTAGGGTAGGTTAGGGTAAGATAAGGTAGAATATTCTAGACTAGTGTATACTAGG
>JZKD02S1993094.1:435142-450456 GCA_000966675.3 Picea glauca | reverse complement strand
TGTGGTGTAACTAGGATAGACTAGGGTAAGGTATGTTTATGTAGGTTGATATGGGGTACACTAAGATAAGATAGGATTGATTAGGCTAGATTAGAAAAGGTTAAGGTAGGGTAGGATAGGATAGGCTAGGATAGGTTATGTTAAATTAGGCTAGGTTACGCTAGGATAGGATAGGCTAGGCGAGGGTGGGTTAGGATAGTCTAGTTGAGGTTAGGGTAGGGTAGGGTAGGATAAAGTAGGCTAGGTCAAGGTAAGCCAAGTTAGGATAGGGTAGGTTATGGTAGGATAATGTAGTCTAGGGTAGTGTAAATGAGGCTTGAAAAGATAATCTAAGTTAGGATATCCTAGCCTAGGCTACGCTAAACTAGGATAAGTTATAGTAAGCTAGGGAAGGATAGGGTTAGGATAGACAAGGCTAATGTTAGGAAAATGATAGTTTAGGATAAGATAAGAGGATTTAGAGTAGGTTAGGTTAGGTGAGATTAGGCTAGGTTATGCTTAATTTGGCTAGGCTAGGATGAGGGTTGTGTTTTTCTATGCTAAGTTAGGATAGATTAAGCTAATCTGGGTTAGGATAGGTTTAACTAATATATTTTAGGGCACATTAATATAGAGTAGGCTATGCAATGCTATGTTTGGACATGATGGGGTAGGCTTAGGATATGATAAGATAAACTAAGTTTGGGTTTACTAAGGTAGGTAACAATAGTATGGGAAAAGCTAGGTTGGGTTAGGTGAGCCTAGGAGAGGTTAGGATTAGCTAGGGTGTATTAGGATAGGTAAGGATAGGTTGGGATAGGATAAAATAGGATATTCTAGAATAGGATAAAGTAGTTTAGGCTATATGGTTGGGTGAGGAAAAATGAGGTTAAGTTAGGGTAGGTTAGGTTAGTGTAGGACATTATAAGCTACCCTTTGCTAGAGTAAGCTAGAGTAAGTTGCGATAGGCTAAAATCAAGTAGGGTAAGTTAGGATAGGATAGGGTATGGTAGTTTAGGCTAGGTTAAGAAATTTATGGTAGGCTAGACTAGGTGAGAATGGGATAGGAAAGGCTAGGATATGTTATGGTAGATTATGATAGGCCAAGGTAGGTTAAGCTATCCTACACTTGGGCAGGTTAAAAGAAAGGAGGGAAGCGTGGGATAGGCTAGCTAGGCTATGCTAGGCTAGGGTAAGGTAGGGGTAGGTAGAATAAGATAGGTTGTTCTAGGATAGGTTAGGATAGGCTAGGTCAAGCTAGGTTAGGTCAAAATCAATTTGAGTAATTAGATTATAAATCTTTCCAAAGATTTATTCTCATTTTGAAGTATTATGTGGGGCTTGGGCATAGGATTTACGCTTGGGTGTAGGATTTGATTTTAGGGTTTGTAGTATAATGTAGAATCCCCATCCCCATGTTGGGCCTTGCCACATAGATGTTTTCCTCTTTGATACCAATTAATTAATAAATATTCTCTGCATATGAACAGACACGCATTGCTAACAACATACAAATCATGCATAAATGTGTACATTAAAGGATATAGAATTTATATAAACATCCACACAATAAATTCCATATAAAAACATATAAAAATAACACTTTTCTTTTGTAAATAAGCACTTGGCCCTAGACCTCTTTTGTAAATACGTAATTTTTACTTGAAATGACATAATGGGTATGTGATTTTTTAATCCATATTAAAAAAAGGATTTGGTTAATTAGGTTATAAATTTATCCAAAGAATTATTCTCATTTTGACATATTATGTAAATCTTGGGCATAATATTTAGGCTTGGGTGTAGGATTTATGCTTAGGGTTGGAGTATAATATTTAAAGATGTGTGATTAAGTAGGATTAGGCTCAGGCTTAGGGATTTAGACATAGAATTAAGTTGAAGGGTAGGCTAAGATAGAAAATGCTAGTTTATCTAGGCTAGGTTAGATTAGTCCATGTAGGTTAGGTTAAGTCAGGTTAAGCTAGGGAGGGTAGGGTAGGTTAAAGGAGAGGAGGGAAGGCTAGGCTAGGCTAGCTAGGTTATGTTAGGTTAGGGAAGGGTAAGTTAGATTAGGATATTTTAGGTTAGGGTTAGGTAGGATAAGATAGGTTACTCTAAGATAAGTTAGGTTTAGGCTAGGCTAGGTTAGGCTAGGATAGGCTAGGTGAGGCTAGGAAAGATAATGTTTTTGTAGCGTAGGTTTAGGTTATGCTAGATTAGGCCAAGCTAGGCCAATTTAAGCCAAGCTAAGTTAGGTGAAGTTAGATTGGGCTAAGTTAGGCCAAGCTAGGCCAAGTTATATTGGGCTAAGTTAGGTTGGGTGGGGATGAGTTAAGTTAGGGTAGGATTTAAGCAAGGATAGCTTAGGGTAGGATATGGTTCGGTTAGGCTAAGCTATTTTAGGGTAAGATAAGGTTTGGTTAGGCTAGGATATGCTTAGCTAGGATTGTGTGGATTGGGTTGGGCTGGGCTAGGTTCGGCTAAGGTAGTCTAGGGTAGGCTATGCTAATTTATGATAGGGTTGGGTTAGGCCAAGCTAGGCTAGGATAACCTTGGATAGAGTAGTGTAGCGTGCTCAATATGAGCCAAGATTGTGTAGAATCACATAGACAAGGCTAGTCTAAGATTAAACTAGTGTAGACTACACCAAGCTAGGGTAAGGTAGGGTAGGTTAGGGTAAGATAAGGTAGGATATACTAGACTAGTGTATACTAGTGTGGGATAGTTTAGGTTAGGATAATGTAGGATAGGGTAGGGTAGGGTAGTGTAGGTTATTAGGTTAGGGTAAGATAAGGTAGGATATACTAGACTAGTGTATACTAGTGTGGGATAGTTTAGGTTAGGATAATGTAGGCTAGGGTAGGGTAGGGTAGTGTAGGTTATTTTTCTAGATTAGGTTAAGTAAGGTAATTTTACAGTAGGATAAGTTATGTTAGACTAGACTAGGTTAGAATAGGGTAGCTAAGGTAGGTTAGGTTAGGAAAGGGTAGGATTAAGGTAGAGAAAATTTGGTTAGGAGGGGCTAGGATAATTTAATATATGCTAGGTCATGCTAGGTTATGCATGGAAAAGGTATGGTAGCATGGGATTAGCTAAGATATGGATGAGTAGGGTAGGATAGATAGGATAACTTATAATAGATTAGCATAAGGTAGGATTGGTTAGATTGTTGTTAGGCTAGGCTAAGATTTGTTAGACGAGGCTATGTTAGGATATGTTAGATTAGGTTAAGAAATGTTAGAGTAGGGTGGAATAGGATATATATATCAAGTTATATTAGGTTAAGCTATGATAGAATATGATAGATAGGATAGGCTAGTCTAGGTTAGGTTATGGTAATGTAGGATAAGTTACGTTAGCCTAGGACATGTAAGCTTCGCGATGATAGGTTAGGATAGCTTGATGTAGGATAAACTAGGTAAGGTAGGCTATGTAGGATATGTCACAAAAGGATAGGATAGGTAGGTTAGGTTAGGCTAGGCTAGGATAGGTTGAGTTATGCTAGGGTGGGCTATGTTAGGGTAGGCTAGTCTAGACTAAGTCAGCCTAACCTAGGCTAGGTTGGGCTAGGGTAGAATACGTTATGTAAGGTTAGGTCACGATATGCTAGATTAGGGTAGGGTAGGTTAGACTAGCCTAGGTTAGAATTAAATAATGTTAGACTAGGTTAAACTAAGATAGAATAAGGTGGGGTAGGTTAGGATACACTAGGTTATTCTACATTATGTTAGGTTGGGATAAGCTAGTCTAGGTTATGATATGATACAAAATAGTACCATTTCATTTCATAATTTTGCTAGAGATTTCTGATTTTGAGTATAAAGAGTTGAATAATGCAAGTTTTTTCAAGATATTATGAGACAAGATAATTTCCACATATTTAGGATTGGATTGGTTAAATATTTGATTGGTTTAGTTTGTAAGAATTTATTAGTTTTTTTTCTTTGTACATTTTATCTTATATCGATAGTTGTTTAAAATGATATATTGATAGTTGTTTAAAACATATTGATAGTTTGCACATATATTAAATTCCTTTTTATATGAGTGTCCTTTATTCTATGTAAAATATCAACATTTATAATTAGAAGTGTGCAATATCTCAATCATTGATATGTGAGTTGTTGATGTAGCTTTATATTTAAAAAATCTTTGATCATGTTAATGTTGCCACTTACATTACATTTTTAAAATGAAATCATCATGAATAGAGTTACATTACATTTTTTAAATGAAATCATCATGAATAGAGTTACATTACATTTTTTAAATGAAATAATAGGGAAAATCTTGTTTTGAGTTCCCCTTATTAGGAAAGTTGATTATTGTTTGGAGTTCCACTTATTAAGAAAGTTGATTATCACCTTAGGTGAATTGTTGTCTATTTACATATTGTCTGTTGTGATCAAGATCAAATAATTGTAGGTTGGTCTAGCCAATATATATTTTTCCTTTATCATTGAGATTGTATTGGGATAAACAATAGTTTTAATATTAAGGATTAAAGGGACACAAAATTTAGGATGGATTATTCCATGCCTCATGTCAATAAAACCGTGAAAGTGGTTCTAGAAATAGTTTTTTCTATGGGCACACTTGGTTGTGAAGTTCCTTAGGTATACGCCAAGAGAGTCACTCCATGTTATACATGACATGGGGATAATTTGTTATTGATAACGTTAATGCACTATGAAGATAGTTGACACCAAAACGTATAATGAAGATGGTTCATTTTCTCTAATCTTAAGGTAAAATTCCATAAACATTTATTCTAATATGTGAGATCTATTTTATTTTATTTATTTTGATAATTTTCCAATGACTAATTTCAAAGCTTTATTGGGTGGTAATGGCCATGATTTTGATGACAATAAATATCTCATCAAAACCATAAAACTATTGAAATGATATGGGAAGAAAAGAGATGGTGCATATTTTATAATTTAAGAAACTCTAGTAACACTTCCAATATGTTTCCATCCTACTTTTAATAATAGTATTTTCAAAAGGGACCTATAAAATTTTTCTTTCACTATTCAATATAGGATGCAACATGGATCCATCTCCTTTGGGTTAATTTTGAACTATTGAAATGATAAATGGGGAACATAAGGTAAATCTTGTCACTCCTTTAGTTGATGAGTGTTTCCAAATATCTCCTCAAACAATTTTACAAATAAAGTTAGTGGATATTGTTCCATAAAATTTGGGGCATGAAAGGATTATTTATTAGCATTTGGAAGTTCATCTTTATCCTAAAATGATGGTTCCATATTCAGGTGCATTAGCATTTGTATTGAGGTGCATAATCTAGATCCTCCCCTTTGTATATGATTTTGAGGTATTTAATAGATAAGGAATGCTATTGTCAATTGGCTATAACCCAGGAAATTGTGATGAGTGCTTTTATGAGTATATGTTTGTAATGACCTTGATCCTTATGTTGAAAAATCCTTGATATTTTATAGAATCACTCTGTGAATCCCTTTATGTAGAATTTTTTTAGCTATGGATTTCTGACAATAGATATGCACTCTTTCCTTAAACTTTCATTCCTTTTATGCCCTTGAATTCAAAAATAAATGTTTATTTGTAGCACACTCAAATTTTAAATTTTCTAAGGAATTTTAAACATAATTATGTAATGACTCAAAATACTCATTCTTTTGTTATTTCCATTGCTAATTGGATACTTGTATGGATATGCTTCACACGTGGATAATTAAATGTTTAATGCATAAGATTGTTTGATACACATGACTAATTTGTCATGGTGATTCCATGAAAATATAAGGAAATCATTGATGTCCAAAACCATACATAGGTTTTACCATTATATTGATGGCTATCATTTCTTGAGTCTTCTCTTTTTTGGAGGTATTTCAAGTTTCCTTGCTAATTATTATGTTACACAAAAAATATCACTATATTGTTCACCCTTACTTTTGTAATTGCCTTCTCTTATCCGCAGGTCATTATGGTTCTAAGTTTGGTCGAAACTCATGTTCCTTATGGTATAATTTGTTAAATTTTTCCTAAAACTAGTTAGGGTTAGATTTACCATAGGAATTTAACTACCAAGTATTATACCAAGACATACACCAAGGCACAATCCAAACTCTCACACATTACCCTAGCAAGGTATCACATGAGAGAGAGACCAAACAAGACCAAAAGATGCACCTTATCCTTCCTCCTATAGCTATAGCTGCAACTGGAGTTTTCCACCAAACTTGTGCTATAGATCAATGATTTGTGATCACAAATTGAGTAAAGATTAACCTTATTTATGCTTATTATGCTAGTGAACTTTTCCCATAGGGCCAGCCTTTATTTTTTGGAAAAAATAATTTACTTTGAATTTTTCTGGTAGAGCTGACTTTTTGTGGTTTCAGGGTCCATTTGACCCTGAAACACAACACACAATACACAATATAGTAACAATGAATTAATAATGAAACTTAGAAAAAATAACAAAACATAGATGAAAAAACTCATTTAGTCGGAGTGTGTTAAGGTAAGAGTGATCACCTTGTGGCTAGAAGGAAAGAACCCACAAACTTATACCTATCCAATTTGTCACTTGCGTACCCATGACATGGGTTTGGTAGAAGACCAACAAGAAACAAGACATAAGAGTAATGTTAATACCTGTAAATTTACATACAAGTAAGAGCAATAGAGTAATGCACACCAATTATACTTACTCGATTATTCTCATTATATGTTTGGGATTTTAAGGAATGGTTTGATTCCATGCTTGGAAGAATATCTCTACAAACAATAAAAATATAAAATGTGAGATAAGACTGTAGTTAATTTGGTAAACAAAACTCTGTTGCACTTACAACTCAAAGTATAAATAGAAAATAAGAAACATTTTTACCTCCTAGCTCTAATAGCATAGCCCGGATGCAGAGTTACAAACCCTCATCTGTCATGTACATTGTGAACAGAGCCTAAGGCCTACATTCAATACATAATCAATTATACAATGAGCTCGAATTGGAAGACTAGCACATATTTCAAAATATGAAGTAAGAGAAGGAGGTATGATTAGCCAAAGTAGGTAAGGAGTAATGACACAAATCCAACTCCAATTTACCACTCAGCCAATATGGATTTATCCTTTATTACAACTTTCAGATGAGAGAAGTTAAGTGGAGTGTTGAAGTCATGAATATAATATGCATGTGGAGTAGGCATAGAAGGTATACACGGTGGAAAAATAAGTACGTGAGCCACTTATCCATCTAGAAAAAGATCATCATCGTTAAATTAGAAATGTTTAAGCTTTGTGCATGTTTTTGGATCATAGAACTACACATAGGAATATCTATCTCGAACTATATGCAAGAATAATAAGAGTTTGATTAATCAAGTCTAGATATTATAATGTGAGATCTCAAGCATTGATAAGTTGTTGGGTCAACACAAGTTAATTAATGAATGTATGAAATTCATATATATATTACAACAATATATATATAGATATTATTTTTGGGATTAATTGCATAGTGTAAGTCATTAATCTATGACCCATATCCATGAGCATTAATCGCAACTCACCAATAATTCTCATGATTTGAATAGTCCACTTAGCACTCATTGCATAGGGTGATGCTGAGAGGGGTGAAGAAGTGGGATTTAAACCAACAAATTGAATCGCATAGCATCAATCATCACTTCTGGGGCTTGCACCCAGTAACCAGGACTTCCGAGGTGGTCACCCATCCTAAGACACCTTTGGCTCAAGCACACTTAACTGTGGAGTTTTCCCCACAATCAAGCCCACTTAGCTTGCTACCCCATTTGCAAAACCTTAGCAGTTATTGTGCCTTATGAACTACCCAATTAGAGCTCCCTTGTGACTAATACTCATGGATATGGGTCATAGATTAATGACTTACACTACACAATTAATCCGAAAAATAATATCTAATATATTGCACTGCAGAAGCCACTTTATGATTAAATATATATATATAGTTAATGAGTGTATGAAATTATTATTCTCGGCTTATAGTTTTCTTCTATTTCCTTCATCTATTTAATCGACCTATTTTACCTTATCAGATTGCCTGAGAAGTATCATCCATGTGTACAAAATCAATCACTTCTCTCTCTTTGCCTCTGTTGCTGATCCTTTTTGTTTTCCTGAGCCCTAAACCAGTCATTCAAGTAATCTACACAGGCCACAGTCATGAGTACAAAGCACAACACTTAGAGAGGCTTGATGTGATCTCAGTTCAAGCGAGCGAGTAAGATCAGTTTTCAATGGCAAAGATCCATTGCATAGATTGGATCGACGACCATCGGGTAATCAAGATCAGAGAGTTGTATGAATTTTAGCATCATCTAGAGGTCCGACTCCACAAGGATAATATTGGCCATTAGTACTAGGAAGGACACATGGTAGAGGATCAACATTTTTCTGACTCACAGGATGGAAAAGTCAAAGGGCAGAGTCTGAGGACTCGCAAAGCACTAAGTCATGAAATAATTTGGGCCATATGTTCCAGCAGGAAATGTGACACCAAATCTGAACTATGGAGAAAGTCATTTTGGAAAGGCCGAAGTGAGAAGCATTGTTATATTGAGTCCAAAAATGTCGATATCCATATGGGTCATCCATTTCATAGGGACACATGTCATCCAATCTGAGGGATTGCAATTTCATGACTCGGATGGTTTGAGCATGGAGCACAACGTTAACTAATGAAACGCAAAATCGTGACATGCATGAAAGTCAGGCCCATGATCACAGCCCAGGGTCATATGAAAAGTGGGGCCTCAGAGAGGTAAGTTCCTGATTGAGCAACGAGGGACCAAAATTGTTCGAGGAGATGATCTTGACTATCAGATTCGAGGAAAATCTGAACGTTTATCTAGATAGGCCATTTCACGGGAATAAGCATCGGGATATCTAAAATCAAGGGGGGTGAAAACTCCCGAAATGTGAAATCCCAAAATGTCATATGGGATAAGCATGAGGTCATGGCCCGAGGTCGTGCGGGGCAACAAAAATAGTTGTGCAAAGGGATCAAAGTGCCTGATTTGGTCATAGAGAAGGATCTGTGTGGCCTCGAGGTGCCAGAATTGACTCAAAGGAGTTGTGAGCTCACCGGGGACATTCATGGGTGTCACGTTGTGCCTTGATCCTGATGAAAGTAGTTAATGAAAATGGGGAAGGTGGTTGAAACCTCGTTTCACCGCATAAATGGAAATCATTGAAAATCTGACAGTGGAGAGGAGAATGTCAGTTTAAATTTCCCTATCATGGATTTTATTGTGAAGCCCATACCGATCTAATCTTACATCTGACATAAGAATTAAGGTGCATCCTCACATAAGAAGATGCAGATGCCAAGCCTTGAATGCAAAGACCAAAGCACGCTTCTATGGACAACAAGTTGTTTTGAGTATATATACTCATTTTTTGTATTTTGTAATGGTCGATGGTAGAGCAAAGCTCTGAATTTGTAAATTTTTAATGAACACTCTGGTTCTCTTTTTATGCTTTGTAATATGAGATTTCTTGTTTAACGACAATCTACTTTCTTGCTCCCTCTTGTTTTCCTTTAATATTGAAAGGGTTCATGATTGAATGATTCACTTGAATTATTATGATTGCATTATGATGAAAGTTTGATTATAGTGTTGTTATAATTCCTTTCAATTCCTTTGAGATTTGAATTCAAGAAGAATCTTGTGTTTCAGTTTTTCCTCTTGGGCTGCTGGAAGACCTGATGTCTTCGCTAGAACTCTACATTTTCTCACAAAATTCTTCCTCCTACTCACCCTTACTACAACCTACTTACTGAAATTAAACCAAGACCTCAACTTCTTATGCATACTAGTCCAATTGTTTGAGTTAAGACAATATTTTCTTGAGGCTTCACTCATGTGACCCTCTTATAACCAACCCGTGACAGAAAACTGATGGGTACTGGGCTTACCTTTTTCGCAATCCAAAGGTCAATTTTGGTGCTAACATTCAATATTTGGTGAATGGTTTGGATTATTCTAGTTTATATTTTGGGCTTATTTTGAGATTTATCTTCATATCTATTCATCTACTTAATAATTGGTATTAGAGCACTCTCCTTGGACAAAGAAGGGAATATTTCTTGGCTCTTTTTGTAAAAAACAATTTCTAGGGAAAAAAGAGGGTGGCACACTTCAGGTTTAGATATGAATATTTCTGAGGTGATTTTGGAAAAAAAAATGGATATTTGAATACTCTCAGAAAAATACCCAATTTCAAAAAACAAATCAACCGAAACAGATCTTGGGAAGTGAATTTATCAACATTTTAAATTCAACAATTTTTTAAGGTTATTCCGAAAAAAGCCACATGATTCACTAGTAAATTTCAGTTCTATTTTTGGGGTTTTCATAGAAAGATGTATTTTACATGAAATTTTGATGGCCTTGGTATTGGGGAATTCATAAAACATCGAAACTCATTTAATAAAGAGCATTGGAAAGTGATGATAAATTTGAGTTTATAAGGTGATGCAGCCATTTGGTGGAATTCGCTTAAATATAGCGAAATGATGGCACTCTCCGATGAAGAATTTGAAAAGGTACTTTTAGAAAAATGGTCTCATGCAAAAAGTAAATAAATATGCAAGGGTTTATTTTCATGTTAAAATTTTATATTATAGGTTCATGGTTGTATTCATAAAGAAAATATCATTGTTTCTATTAACGCTAGTTTCCTGCATAATTTTATCAATTCTCAGTTGGTCAATAGATTGTAGGTTCCTGCAACGAATTCTCAAAGCACACACGTTGAGGGTGAAAATTTTCAATTTTTTAAAGATTTAAATATCACCATGGACAAATATGTGTTTGATTGAATTTTTTATGCTATGGATATGGATGAAGTGGATATTGTTTTGGGATATCCTTGGATGGAATGAGTTGGTACAATTGATATTAATGTGCAAAATAATTTTATAAAGTTTGGTAGAAGAAAAATAAAATTACAATGCATGATGAGTTTCTTAGTAAGAAATTTGGGTCCATGGTGGCTAGAAAAGAAGTTATTATAGATTCTGAAGTTGAATCAGAGGCAGAGTCTACTAAAGGAGATGAAACAAAGACACAACAAGGACACAATAATGAATTCAAGGAGGCACAATGTATTACATATTTGAAGAAAAAATAACATATTCTTATAGTTTTTGTATATGTCCATACACATCATATATAGAAAAAATGGTCATCAAGGAAAGGGCGTGAGATTCAACACATTTATGTACCAGCAGGGCACCAGAAGGGAAACCGAGCAAGAGGTGCATGGAGGACTACTGACACTGTAGGAAGACAGTCGACTAGAGAAACAATTCCATGACAACCTTGATATGATGCAGAGTAAGATCAGGGTGGAAACACAATATATGCACATCATGTTCAACTTTCATTACGATGGATAGATGGTTGTACTTGGTACTATTTGGCTACATTGATTATTCGATCATATTGTATTCTTTATTCTCATGTTTCCGGGAAGAAACATGTGAAGGGGGATGCAATGTAGTATACCTAGGGAGGTAATCTTGAGTACCTAGGGAGGTACCCAATGGGAATGTGGTTATGTATTATTAGTGGATTTCATCCAATACATGAGAATGTCGTTATATATTATTAGTGGAATTCATTCAATGTAAGGTGGACTAAGTCCACTATATTAAATAAGGCCTACTATAGTAGTTAGATATAATAAATGAAGATTCTATTGAAGGTTCCTAGAAGATAGAGAGATCTATATAAAGAAGTGTGATAAATGTAATGGAGCATAGTTAACAATGTTGTCATTGTAACAAGAAAGTGTTTCTTAAGGAGTTCATTCCTTCCATAAGGAATAATATATGGTGTTACCCTACCTCAAGGGTTTTCTCTATTTCTTGTGTTCAGTATTTGGTGAATGTTTTGGATTATTCTTGTTGATATTGTGGGTTATTTTGATATTTATATTCAATGTGGTTATGTATTATTAGTGGAACTCATTCAATACATGAGAATTTGGTTATCTACTAATAGTGGAAGTCATTCAAGGTAAGGTGGACTAGGTCCACTATATTAAATAAGGACGACAATGGTAGTTAGATCTAATAAATGTGAGAAGACTCTCTTTAAGGTTCCTAGGAGATAGAGAGAGAGATATAAATAAGAGTAAGCAATGTAATGGAGTATAGTGAAGAATATTGTAATTGTAACAAACAACTGCTGCTTGAGGAGTGCATTCCTTCCATAATGAATAATATATGGTGTTACCCTACCTCAAAGGTTTTCTCTATTTATTGTGTTCATTATTTGGTGAATGGTTTGGATTATTCTAGTTGATATTGTGGCTTTATTTTGATATTTATCTCCATATCTAATGAGGTACTTAGCAAACCCTACACTACCCTAAACTACAACAACTTATCCTAGCCCAACCTAACCTAACCTAACTTAACCTATCCTATCTTAAACTAACCTACATTATCCTATCCTACCCTAGCTTAACCATTCCTACCATAGCCTACTAGACCCTATCCTACTATAGCATAGCCTACGATAGCCTACTAGAACTTATCCAACCATAACCTAGCCTAATGTAGTCTAGCATAGCATAGTCTATCCAAGCCTAACCCTCTCCTATATTAGTCTATCGTAGTATCATCCTAGTCTAGTTTAGTATATCATACCCTAACCCTATCTTAGATTATCCTCAACTAGCCTAACCTAGTTTAACCTAACCAAACCTAACCTACAATAACCTACCCTATCCTATCCTAGCATAACTTACCCTAATCCTATCATATCATAACATAGATTAGCATACAATAATATATTATAACCTAAGATAACCTAACCTTGAAAAAACTATCCCAACCCAACCCAACCTAGGCTAACCAAGCCTATCCTCTCTTAGATAACCTAACCCAATCCTAGCTTAGCATATCCTAAACTAGCCTAGCCTAGCCAAAACAACTTTAATCCTTCTTATATTAACCTACTCTATCCTAGATTACCCTCATATGCATTAACATAGCCTACTATATTGTACCTTAACCTAGCCTACTTAAACATAACCTATAAAAACCTAACATAATTAAGCATAGGTTAGTCAATCTTGGATTAAGCTATGCTAAGATAATCCTGCATACCTTACCTTAAACATACTATTATTTAAGATAACCTACGTAGTCTAAGCTATCTTAGCTTATCTTAGCCTAAGCTATCCTAACCTAGCCTACACTAGACTATTCTAGCCTAACATTGCATTCACTAGATTAGCACTACCCTTACCTAACATGACCTACCTTGGATTACCCTAACCTAACATAACCTCATACTCCCTAGCTTAACCCTATACCTACCTAACCTTACCTACCCTGGATTGGTCTAACCTAGCTTAACATATCCTACCCTACCCTATACTAACATACCCTACGTTATCCTAACTTAAGATATCATAGCCTAGCCTAGCCTTTCTTAATATAACTTAACCAAACCTATCCTAACCTAACTAATCTAACCTAGATTAACCTCGCATAACCTATCCAACCTATGCTAGATTAACCTAATTTACCATAGCCTACAAAACCCTAATTTACCCTATCCTAGCCTAACCTACACTACAATACTTTACCCTACCATACCCTATCCTTGGCCTAACCTAGTTTGACCTATCCTAACTTATCTTAACTTAGCCTAGATGAACTTGATGCTACTCTAAGCTACCCTAGACAAGCTTATCCAGGCCTAGAATAACCTAGCTTAACTCTACCTTAAACAAACCTAGAATAGATTAGATTAACCTACCTTAACTTAGCCTACCCTACCCTATCCCAAGAGAATATAAACCTAGCCTATTCTTCCATAACTTATCTATCATAATCTATCCTAATCCTTCCCACCCTAACCTATCCTACCCTTATCTAGCCTACCCTTACCTACCCTACCCTAATCGATCCCTATCCTACCATAACCTACCATAACCTAACCTACCCTAATGTATTGTTACTTATACTAAACTAGCATAGTCTACCCCTTCCAACCCTAGTCATAACCTACCCTAACCTAGCCTAGAATAACCTACCTTTTCTTATCATATTGTTACTCTAACATAGCCTACCCTATCCTCACTTAAACCTAGCCTGTCGTGACCCTACTCTAACCTAGTATACCCTAACTTATCCTACCCTAGCTTCTCATCCTCTCCTATAACCTACCCTATCCTAGCCTATGGTAACCTACTCTAACCTATCCTAGCCTAACATAACCTATCCTATCATATCCTACTTTAACCTATCCTAGACCAACCTACTCTTTTGTAACCTACATAGGCTAATCTAGCCTTACCTACATAGA
This sequence comes from Picea glauca, assembly GCA_000966675.3. NCBI lineage: Eukaryota > Viridiplantae > Streptophyta > Pinopsida > Pinales > Pinaceae > Picea > Picea glauca. Next base: position 436,107 of record JZKD02S1993094.1, on the reverse strand, counting down.
TGTGACATAAACTAGCTTACCTTATCCTAACCCGAATTCTCAACCCTGAAGCCTCAATGCTCTATCTAAATCCATAAGACTAAACCTAAACTCAATTCATTATCTTAATCCTAAGCCCCAAGTTCTTTTAACCCAAGCACAAAGCCTAAATCCTATTCCCAATCCTCACATGCTACTCGCATAAAATGAAAATAATTATTTCAACAAATTTATAATCTAACAATATATAGCTTTATTCAAATCCATTTTTAATACTGATTAAAGAATAATTCATTCATTATGTTATTTGAACTAAAGAGATTCTAATAAAAAATATGAAAATCTAAAACAATACAACTCACAATATGTAAACAAATGTATAAGAAATATATATTATAAATGATATAGCTTTATTCAAATCCATTTTTAATATGGATTAAAAAATATAACATGCATTATGCTTAAAGTAAAGAGATTCTAATGAAAAATATGAAAATATAAAACAATATAATTCATAATATGTAAACAAAAATATAAGAAATATATGCTTAAAATGTAAACACCGAGAAAAAGAAAAAACCACATCGAAATTAATTAACATGTAACATGAATTTATGAATAAATTTAGAAAATATATTTATATGTATATAGAAAATATTTTTCTTTATAATTATTTAAATTAAAACATAAATTGCATTATTAGATAGTTTATAAATATTTAAATTAAAACATAAATTACATAATAAAACAAATTGTGATTGTAAAATAATTATACATATTTTCTATTTATTTAATTAATTAGATAAAAAGCTAACTATAGATAAAATCAATCAAGAAATCAATTAAAAAATAAAATTATTAACATAAAAATCATAAATTTTATTATCATAACAATAACAATAATAAAAACAAAATTATAAATACACAAAATATATATATATATATATATATATATATATATATATATATATATATATATATATATA
>JZKD02S1993094.1:399161-414735 GCA_000966675.3 Picea glauca | reverse complement strand
CAGACCTTCCAAATAAAGAAGAGAGTAAACATTAGTGATTGTGCCAATTTGGGCTCTTGCAGGCCGCTGATGTTTAGACAACCTCCCATAGATAACTTCTCCTACAGAAAAACAATGTATTTAGTGCTCAGAACATCCCAACCTATATGTAGGATACATAATAGCCTTTAAAAAAGAATACATTCTAAATAAATAGAAAAAATTATGTACATGAATTGCAAGCATGGAATAAATTATTACAGGAAATAATAGAATCTTTCTTAGAATATCTTACCTTGTATACAGTGCAAAATCCTCCCTCTCCAAGCGTGTTCTTACCATGAACACTTTATGTTTCAGCGGCCAATTTTTTTTTAATTTCAGACACTGAAAACATTGGGCAGGCTACTAATCCATTTTTTATATTCTCCGACTCCTAAGTCTTAGCTATAATATAATGAGCTACCAAAAAATTATATATATATTTCATAGCTATTTCAGAAAACGGAGAAAACATAGGCCGATGTCTAATAGGGTAAATTTTTCAAGCGTGGATATCTATTCTAATAGTTATATGATTCGCCATCATATATTCACGATGTAAATCAATGAACTCAATTGGCATATTACAGGACATTGATTGTGCACAAAGAATTCTGTTAGAGACAAGAATATATAACAAAATGAATGCCTAATTATTTAAAGTCCGGAGAGTACATATGAGGATGAATTACAAAACCTATTTCTATATGCCTTCGAAATATGGTAGAATTGAATCTTGTTCGATTGGAAAAGAACGCTACACAAAGCACCAATGCCAAGATTTCCTCTTCCAGCACCAAATCCATGCTTCCTCTCTTAAACCAACCTATGTAAACAAAAACATTATATATATATTCTACCCAGGAATGTCTGAACAAGTTTATGATAACGATAAAGTACGTTTACAATACATGTTCACTATACTAATCGCGTTCACTATATTAGTCTCGTTAAAGAAGTTGTTGGTTAGAAGATGGCCACTAAAGTTGTTGGGTGGAAGATGCCCACTACTCAACATAGACCTGCCACCATGTGAGGTATTTCTCCTCCATGTGAACATCTGCAACCATGATCTCACCTCGCTAAGTCATGTTGGTATGAGTCTTGAAATAAGATTCAAGACTTGGATCCATGTGTCGAGTGTATTGGTATTGAGGGAGCCATCGAAGCCAATGATGGAAATTTTAGTGTCTAGCCTTAGGCTAGAACTCATTTTGTTGTTGTCTTTTCTTGGCCAACTATTCCTTCTACTTGGTGAGGTGTTAGCATTGTTTTGCCAACCAAAACTGTTGTTATGCCAGTTGATCTCCCAGGAAGTTAACTCTTCCCCTAGTTTTTGTGGACCGCTTCGAGATGGAATTTCACTGGTATGAGTGATTCTTCTACTATTTTTGGGAGTATTTACATAGGAAAATGACCAAATAGTGTGCAATTATGCATTGATGTGAAAAAAATAAAAATTCGCACAGGCTATTTTTGGACAGAAAGATTTAGAGTGATAAGGAGAAATCCAAACTTTCGAGGAAAAGACCAAATAATATGACATATGGTTGTCAAAAAAAAGAACACCCACTAATAGATCTAACAAATTTTTCTTAATGTAACAGCTACATATGAAGATTGGCAAAAATGTAGGGCTTAATATACCCAAGATACCCATAGGAAAGAGCCCATAGGCCCAAGCCACATGTAGAGACACTAAGACAACCGCAAGCATGAGATCCATACTCCACTCACCTCATGAGAGGTTGTATTTACCACATCACAGGCTACATTTACCACATCACAGGCTGTATTTACCATAAACCCAGGAGCAACCAGCCAAGACAAGCGCTTTGAGAAGAGCCCTAACACCAACGTGTGATATATAGCCAAGCCAGTGACTGGAGGAATGCTCCAACATTCCATATTTACACACAGCCCAGTGCACCAAGCCTGCATGTAGCAAGAGAAAAAAAAAACTATCTCGCACGTTTAACTCTAGCCCCATGCGACCTACAACCAAAACATAGGTCAATCAAAAAAAAAACAACACAAGATCAGATAGCAACAACACACAAGCTAACACACCAAGCCAAGCACAACTGGCAGCCTTAGGCTCACATCATCATACATTAGCTAACATCTATACCAATTAAATACACAACACAAAGCTCAGCATCAAGCACACAAGACCATACTTTTCACACCACTCATCATCTATCTGCAAAATTCTACTAATCGACAATGCACTTGCAACAACAAACAATCCAGAACCTAAGCACCAGCGCTGAGAGCCGATCATCGAGCCACCGAGGGAGGAGAAAACATTGGCCACACTTGGAGAGTGGGAGAGGCAAGAAAAGAGTGGAACGTTATGAGAACGAGTGTAGGGTTAGGTTTAGGTATGGAAGGCACTGGAGTAAATGAGGGCCGGGCACGTGGGCTTCATGCATGCTCACCCTTTTGTTATTTAAAAAAAAAATTGTTGTTAAATTATTTATTTAATATATATATATATATATATATATATATATATATATATATATAATCGTAAATTATTTTATATATATTATTTAATATGTTTATTTTATTTATTATTATAAAAAAAAATTAAATTAAATTGCTTAGATTTAGTTTAAAAATTGCTTAAAAATTTATTAAACTTTAATTATTTAAGAATATTATAAGTTTTAAATATTAAAATTAAATATTTATGTTATAAGATAAGGATTAATCAAGGTAAGTGAGTATATTTTATTAGTATAATTAATAGGATTAATTAAAAATAATTAATCATTCATAATTAATGTTTAAATTATATTTAATTTTATGATTCATATTTAAACTAATTAAAGTGATTAATTAGTATTAAATTGAAGGTTTAAGGACTTAGACTAGGACAAGCGGGAAGGAGATTGCATACGCACTAGGAAGGTAAATTTGAGGAATAAGAGAGTGTGGTACAATGCTAGCATAACTACTAGGTGAGAGGGTCAATATTTTTCTTAGGTGAAGACATCAATCTTAGACGCTTAAACCCCAACCTAGCCACCTCCCCTAAAGAGAGTAATGTCTGTTTATAGACAAGTAAAAAAAAACTTACACCTAACCCTCTTTTCTAGTTAAGTTGTGCAAATGTGAAATGTCCTTGAACTCACCCTGACAACTTTGGTTGATGCAGGTTAAATCATACGAGATGGTTAGTACTTGAGGCAGTTGAGGTAGAGGAGCATCGTCGTAGGCACCGCCAACACTTCCAGCGCCATCGCCACCATCGCCTGAACTAGCTCTCATACTATGCTCTTTGGAGGCCATAAATGAGACTTTAAAGGGGCTTCAACCAGTAGGGATCGAAGTGGAACCCCCACCATCTGGAATGGGTAATCCTGAATCATCAAGGGATTTAGGGGGAGGAACTCCACCCGAAGACATGACTAGAGAACTACAGAAGATCAAACTTCTGGAGTTTGTCGGGGGTCGTGCCAGTGAACGTGCAGAAGCATGGTTGAAAGGAATGACAAGGTGTTTTTCCTTAAGGGACTATGCATCCACTTCAAAGGAAAAGATAAGGCAAAGATAACAATTTTTCAGTTGAGAGACAGTTCCTGGAACTAGTGGGGAAACCTCGAAAGGAAACTACATCTTACCCCAGACACCGTATCTTAGGTACTTTTTGAGGAGAGGTTTCGAAGGAAATATCTACCAACTTACTATGAGGAACAACAGGTAGGAGAATTTCATGCTCTAGTACAGGGAAATAGGACCATAGAAGAATATGAGATTAGGTTTATGGAATTGGTCAAATATGTTTCATATATGGATAATGACCAACGATAGGCAAACCACTTCATCTATGGGTTAAAACCTAAGATAAGGGCTATGGTGCGGATGTGGAAACCGCCTTCAATAGCAGAAGCTGTGGAAAATGCACGTTATGTGGAGGAACACATGAATTTAACTCGAGGTATGAGATCAACCTTTCTGCATCATCCTAGATCCATGGGGAAGGCCCCTAGGACATTTCCCAGGGGAGGGGGCTCAAGGCCACCTCCATATGGTAATAGAGTCGCACCAAGGATAATAGCCACAGGGATTTCAATGGAAGCAAGTGCAACATCTCGTTTGCAACCAACGAAACAGGCAGGTCCACGACCATCTCACGGAGCAACTAATAGGCACAGGGGTTCCAGGGGAAGGAACTCATTTTAGAGACAGTCACATAACAGTGCGTAGCTTCAATCCCATGTTACCTGTTGTGGGTGTGGAGGACCCCATTACCAGCGTGACTACCCAGAGTTACAATGAGGATTTGTGCATAGAGAAGGAAAGGCCCCGATGGGAAAAGCAAGTAGCAACCACCAGATTTATGCAGTGGTTAATAATCACGAGGAAGAATATCAATCCACGGTGGTGGAGTCATCAGGTATCCTAAATCATATTAGTGTTAAGATTTATTTGATTCTGGTGCGACAGATAGTTTCATTTCACCATCTGCATTAGAAAAGAGTGAGTTGGTAGCCTACGAGCACAATGACTTTGAATAAGTCGAGATGGATTCAGGGTAAAAACAAGCGATAGGACCTAGTGTTGATAATTGTATAGTAGACCTGGGAGTGTGTACTACGAGGCTGAAAGTATACATCACTGCTCTCGGGGTATATGTACTAATCATTGGAATAAATTGGTTAGAAGTTCATCGAGCTTTGGTAGATTGTTTCTCAAAAAGGGTGCTTTGTGTCGACAATGAAGGAAGACCAATAGAGATCTATGGTGTACGAAGAAAGGTGTCATTATGCTTTATCTCAACTATGAAGGTTAAGGGATGATTGAGTCAAGGGTGTCGACTATATGTAGTGGAAGGATTGAATGAAAGGAAGGGACCCTTAGATCAATACCCAGTATTAACAGAATTTAAGGATGTTTTTCCGAATGAGTTACCAGGGTTACCTCCTGAGAGGGAGATTGATTTTACTATTGATCTAAAACCTGGTGCAAAACCTATTTCCAAGACTCTGTATCGAATGACAGCACCGAAACTTTGTGAGTTGCAAATGCCGTTGAAAGAGTTACTAGACTTAGGAGTAATAAGGCAAAGTGTCTCACCTTGGGGTGCACCAGTAATTTTTGTAAAGAATAAGGATGGTTCCTTATGATTGTGTATATATTACAGGGACTTGAACCGTGCTACAGTGAAAAATAGGTACCCAATGCCACGAATATATGAACTCTTTGATCAGATGAAAGGGGCATCGGTATTCTCAAAGATTGATTTGCGATTCGGGTATCATCAGTTAAGGATTAAGGAAGGCGTTATCCCAAAAACTGCCTTTCGAACTTGATTTGGGCATTACAAGTTTGTTGTAGTACCTTTCAGATTGACCAATGCACCAACATTATTCATGAGCCTCGTGAATAGAGTATTCCAGAAGTACTTAGATCATTTTGTACAAGTCTTTCTAGGTGACATCCTCATCTATTCCAAAAACAAAAGAGATCATGACAAACACTTACGAGTGGTGTTATCTTGCCTTAGAGAGAACAAATTGTATGGGAAGTTGTCGAAGTGTTCCTTCTTTTAGAAAGAGATCCACTATTTAGGTCATATGATTTCTGGTGAAGGAATATCCATGGACCCAGAAAATGTAAATGCCATTATGCAGTGGCCAGTGCCAAAAAATGCCCATGAGGTGAGAAGCTTCATGGCGCTAGTAGGTTATTATCAGAGATTTGTGGAAGGATTCTCAAAAATAGAGAAGCCCATTACCAATTTGCAGTGTAAGGGGGTCAGGTATGAATGGACGGAAGAATGTGATAGTGCATTCAATGAACTTAAGAGGTTACTAACTAGTGCGCGAATTCTATGAGTGTCAGATATGGAAAAGGACTTCACAGTCTGAACGGATGCCCCGAAGCAAGGGTTTGGGGCTGTGCTAATGCATGATGGAGGAGTGATAGCTTATGCATCAAGGAAATTGAAGAAACATGAAGAGCTATACGTGACTCATGATTTAGATTTGGCAGCTATAATGCTAGCTCTAAAACTTTGGAGGCACTATCTTGTGGGGTGAAACTTTGAGCTCAAAATGGACCATCAAAGTTTAAAACATCTCTTCACTCAAAGGGATATAAATCCTAGGAGAAGGTGATGGAGTGAGTTTATGACTGAGTATGATTTTGGTATTTCATACATCAAAGGAAAGGAAAATGTGGTTGTAGATGCCTTGAGCAGGAGACCACGTGTCTTCTCCTTGATACCCTTAAAAGTCAATCTGAGGGAATGTGTATTGGCACAACTCCAAGGAGACAGTTGGTATTTAGAGGTTACTTCAAACCTATAGAGTGGGAGGAAATTAGATCCAAAGTATGAAGGATATATTTTGGAAGAAGACAGACTATTTAGATATCAGGGAAGGATGTACATCCATGAAAGTGGGGATATTCGAAGAATCATACTGAAGGAAGCCCATAGAGAACTTTATTGTTCACATCTGGGTGTGAAGAAGATGTATGCAGACATGAGGAATATTTTCTTATCGGTAGGCATGAAGCGCGATGTAGTCTATTTCATCACCAAGTTCCTAGAGTGTCAACAAGTGAAAGTCAACCACCATCACCTGGCAGGCCTCCTACAATCACATGATGTTCCTATGTCCAAGTGGGAAGTCATCTCTATGGATTTTGTTGTGGGGTTGTCGCTCACATATCATAGACACAATGACATTCTTGTAATAGTCGATAAGTTAACCAAGAGTGCTCATTTTATTCTGGTTAGAGACACTTACGATGTCACTGATGTGGCATGTGTGTTTGTAAATGAGGTCATCTATTTGCATGGGATACCTAAGAAGATCATTTCAGATAGGGACTCCCAATTCACTTCTAGGTTTTGGATAAGTTTGCAGCCAACATTGGGGACTCAGTTAAACTTAAGCACAACTTATCATTCTTAAAATGATGGGAAAACTGAGAGAGTAAATCAAGTAATGCTTAGGATGTATGTTATGGATAATCAAACCCATTGGGAGAAGTACCTACCTTTGGTAGAGTTTTCCTACAATAACAATTTTCATAGCTCCATCGGAATGCCACCCTATGAAGCTCTCTATGGAAGGCCATGCAGAACACCATTGAGTTGGGAAAGATTAGAAGACCCAGTAACGGTTGGGCCAGAATTGATTCAAGAGATGGAGGAATAGGTGATTCAAATTAGGGAGGGACTAAAGGAAGCATAGGATAGGTAGAAAATTTATGCATATGCACATAAGAACAACCAAAGTTATGAAGTGGGAGACTACGTTTTCATTCATATCAAGCCTAATAAGAGTACCATATGGTTCAGGAAGGGGACAAAGTTGTTGCCTCGATTTATAGGACCATTCAGAATCCAAGAGAAAATTGGACCTGCCACCTATCGTCTCGTACTGCCATCCCACTTGCATAAAATTCATAATGTTTTTCATGTATCTGTTTTATGTCATTATGTTGTTGATGAATCACATAAACTAAATTGGAAAGAATTGTACGTATCGAATGTGGGAACTCTCATGGTAGAACCGTTACACATATTGGACCTTAGAGTTCGACAGCTCTGAAACTATCTGGTAGACCAAGTTAAGGTCCAATGGGACAAGTATAGTCCAGGATCTGCTACTTGGGAAGATGCGGAGACATTACGACGAGACTATCCCTCACTTTTTTTGACCACCTCGAGAATATGTTTCTCGAAGGTTGGGTGTATGTAACACCACCTTTTGACTTAGACAACCAAGGTTACCTGAGGCCTGCACACTTTTATTTTTTATTCACAAGTGAAACTATTAAATGATACACTTGAACTTTTAAGACGTATAAATTTTATGAATGTTTAAATATATTTGGATAATGATAAATATGATGTGATATATTGTGAGAATGTAAATTTTATGAAAGTCTAAATGTTATTGATGATGATGAACATGATGTGGTCTACTATGTGAATGTAAGTTTTATGAATGTCTAACTGTTATTGATGATGATGGATATGATGAGACATATTGTGTGAATGTGAATCCTATGAAGGTTTAAATGCTATTAGAATGATGATAGATATGATGCAATATATTTTGTAAATGATAATTTTATGAATGGGTGTCATTAATTGAATTATGGGATAATATGAGATCTATTTCTAACTTGAAAACTTTGATGTTAAAGTTGTTGGTATGTGGATACCGAATTGAAATTATGATTGTATGCAATTACATGATGATAATGCATATAAATGTATGAGTTTGTGTTACAGACTAATCTGCACGTTATGGGCTATGAAATAGCTAAGGGATAATAATGATGAAAGTGGATGACATGAACACTGGCCAAGAAACAATATGGTATGAATCTTTGTATGTAAAATTATATTGGTTTGGATACATTGCTATGATATGTGGACCAGTGAAGGATTTTAGGAGGTGAGACTGCCCAAAACCAAATAAACGATGACAAAACTCCCAACAACATTGTGCCACTGTATATTCCATTGTAGGGTGTGGACCCTAGTCTTGTTAGGAGGGGTGGATGCATTTCCCACTATGTATCCCCTGAAAACTGAAGTCATGGGAGAATGGTGCTAGCTCACGCTTCCCTAGACATGTGATGGTGACTGTCAGTTGCCTGCTCGGAAAGCTTGGTCCAGATAGTGACACTTCCGCTTACGGGTTCTATTTGGAGTTAGGTCAATATAGTTGATTCTCCAAGATAGTCCAGCAGAGGAAGGATATGAATGAAGATGGAAGTAAGTTACAGAGGAAGGATGAGTAGAAATAGTTGAGTGTATGGAGATTTGTCTTATGGTGGAATTTATTATTTTTCCTTCTGAAAAGAAAATGTGTATATATGAATATTCATAATTACGTAACTAAACCACAGTTGTCTAAATAAAATTGTTGAACTAGATAATTGTAATTAAAGTATTTCGCAAAACTTTGATTGGTTTATTGTCTTTTATAAAAGGGATAATCTTGTTGATTGGATTGGATGCATACATAAATTACTATAAGGGTGATAGTTATTGATTATTAGTACATGCACGAGACTTGTATCTACTAGCTACACATGCATTTCTTGTACATGTACACTAGTATGTATGAGTTTTCTTGGCTTACTTACTAATAATGTCGGTTAATTGTTATGAATGCCTGAACCATGTGTCTCTTCCCTTGTATCATAAAATACTTTAACTTCAAGACGAAGTTTCTTGAACAGTTGGTGTATGTAACAACCCTAGTTAAATACTTACTTAAGGTTTATCAAGTATAGTTAATTAAATAATTAACTGTCCTAATATGTATTAGTTAAGTAATGATTAATTATTAATAATATTAATTAATTAATTATTGTTTAATATATGTTGATTAATTAATTAATTGATTAATTAACACATTAATGTTGAGATAACAAATTAAAGGCTTAATAACTTATTAGAAAACTTTATGAATAAAGGGAAAGGGCATTGAATGGAGGTATAGGGTATTGAATGGAGGGATAAGGTGGGTGGCATTAATTGAAGGTAGGAGGCAGTGAATGGGAAGAGGGATATGAAGATCAGAGACATTCGAAGAAGGGAATTTTGGGAATTTGGGGAAAGGAGAGCATTGGAGAGCAAGGACTATATTTTTTGTAGAGGATATTTTCTGGTTTGGAGTTTGGGTGAACTGTTGCAGGGGGCACCAGGTTGCTGGGAGTTTCAGGCTTGGGGGTTAGGAATCCTCATAGAATCCTGGAGCTAGGGAGTCGAATAGGCTTCTTCTAGCTGGCTGGGTGGTTAGTCAGTTTTGCGCAGGGTTTGGTCGGAGCATCAGGCGGAATTTTGGGCAAAGTAGCAAAGAGGACAGTCGGATATTAGAAAAATAGCATCAACCAGAGGTATCTATATTCATGAATTTGGTGGGTTATGTGGTTTTTATGTAATTTATTATATTGTTATTCATAAATTTAAATTTTTACAACTTATATCCTAAATACTGAAATTGCTTATTGTTTATACCTAGAAATCTTGAATGAAATTGCTTATTGCGTGTGTTAAATAATCTTAATGTTTAAATTTATGAATTTCATTAGGCTTAATTCAATTAGGTTCTTACAAGAAATATAATTAAAGTTATAAATTTTATTATCATAAAAATATATAAAAATAAATAAATAAATACAACCAAACTTAAAAATTAAATACAATGAATTCAATATTAGAATTCTAAAAACTTGAACACTTTTTAAAAACTCTTTTTTTAATTATTTTTAATTTAAAAATATAAAAGAAAGACAAAACTTCAAAATTATTTTTTAAAAGCTCTATTTTTTTTAATATAAAAATATAATAAAAAAACAAATGGTATATCATTCCAATCACAAAGAAATTAAAACAATTCAAGTTACATGGAAATTTCTTCCATTTCCCAAAGTTAATAAATAAACTTGAAATTAAAATCATTAAGTCACACAAAATTCCTTCCATTTTGAGAGATTAATTAATAAACTTTATAAATGAACAAATGAATACATATAATGAAAGACATGATAAATACATAATAATTAAAAAATTTAAATACACAATTTAACATATTCAAATACTAAATAAACTGCCAAAACAGGGTAAATACACAATAATTAGAAAATTTAAATACACAATTTAACAAATTCAAACATTAAATAAACATTATAAATTAGAAAATGAATATATATAACCAAAAATATAGTAAATACATAATAAAATAATTAAAAAATTTAAATACACAATTTAACATATTCAAACTTTAATTTAATTTAATTTGTTTTTATTTAAAAATTAAAACAATTCATATACGAGTCCATATACAAAAGAAATCATTTCATATCCAAAAGACAAATCAATGTATAAAAGATATCATTACAGCTTGCATCTTTTAGACAAGACAGTGCATATCAATGGAGCTCAGAGGCTAGTGATAAGTCTAAATGAAAATCATGAAAAGTAAGGTTATCAATTTCTATTTTTTTTAATGTATTTTTTCATTTCTAATTTAAGTTAAGTTTTACTTTATATTTAACTTATGTAAGGTTATCTAATTTCTACTTCTTCATTTCTAAAAATCCAATGAAGAAGTATATGTAATGTTTATAATCAGTAATTCACCAAAAGAAAAATATATATTTGAGTATTTATACCTTCATATATTTTATTAGTCAAATTCCTGGGTGGAGGGGGGTCCCTTGTCCCACAAACAAGGGGTTCTCATACACCAAAAATGGATTATTAATACAGCTTCAGTGGGCCTAATGGTTAAGAACATGTGTTTCCTCTTAAGAGGTCACAAGTTCAAATCCAAGGGGGGTAGGGTATGTATACCTTATCGCTGGATGGAGAGGGATCCCTTGTCCCACAAACAAGGGGGTCTCATACACCAATTTGATGTGCTAGATTGACTCTGACCTTAAAAATAGATTATTATTATTATTATTATTCATTAAATGTCTTTTAACATCATGTAATTTTAATTTTCTAACTTTTAAAAAATTAAATTTATTTACATAATTAAAAAACATGAGTTAAAAAAGCCATACCAAGGTGAAACCCACCAAAACACACAAATGCACAAAGTGGGGATTTAAATAAAAAATAACACACAAATGCATAAAATTGTAAGGGCAATAAGACTTCAATTTAATGATTTGAATAAAGAATAACACATAAATGCATAAAATTGTAGTTGGCCAATAAGACTTCAATTTAATGAAACAATCAAATACTAAATAAATATAATATTATATAGTAAAAAAAAAATTAATAAATAAATAATATAGTGAAAATGTAAATTTATTTTGTTCAACGAACAAATTAATAAGCATTCAATGTGAACGAATGGTATAGCATTCAACGTGAACGAATGGTATAATAAAGCCTCTCAGCCGTTAAGCACAACACACATATGCACAACTTGCGGATTCAAATAATTTAAAGATCACATATTAGAATTGTGAATCGCAGCGGAGTCTCCATATTCCCGGCCACGTTTTGCTTGATCTGTAGTGGGTGGGGACCTGATATCATTGGAGTTTCAGAGGCTACTAATCCTAAGAGTTTATTAGACATGAGGTGGGTTAAATTAAAAAAAAATAAATTATTAATAAACTAGGAGTTGTTCCTCATGAGTCTATCCTAAGAGAGTCATTCCGTGCCATAAATGATATGGGGACTATTTTTTTTTATTGATAATCTTAATGCATTATGGGAATAGTTGATACCAAAACTTATAATGAAGATGTTTTGTTTTTTCTCATATTAAGTAAGGTAGAATTCCATAAAAAAAAATTTATATAAGAGATTTATTCTATTTTATTTATTTTGATAACTTTTCAATGTCTAATTTACAATTTTTATTTGGAGGTAATGGTTATGATTTTAATGATAGTAAATATCTCATCAAAACCATAAAACTATTCAAATGATAAGAGAAGCAAAAAAATCATACCTAGTTTATAATTTAAGAAACTTGACTAACACTTCTAATATGTTTGCATCCTACTTTTAATAATACTTTTAATAATAGTATTTTCAAAAAGGACCTATATAATTCTTCTTTCACTACTCAATATAGGATGCAACATAGATCTATATCGTTTAGGTTACTTTTGAACTATTGAAATGATAAATAGGGAACATAATGTATATCTTGTCACTCTTTTGGTTGATGAGTGTTTCCAAATATCTCCTCAAACAATTTTATAAAGGAAGTTAGTGGAGATGGTTCCACAAAATTTGGGGCATGAAAGTATTATTTATTAACATTTGGAATTTGATCTTCATAATAAAATGATGGTTCCATATTCATGTGCATTAGCGTTTGCATTGAGGTGCATATTCCAAATCCTCTCATTTGTATATGATTTTGAGGTCTTCAATAAATAAGAAATGCTATTGTCAATTGGATATAACCTAAGAAATTGTGATGAGTGTTTTTATGAGTATATTTTTGTAATGACCTTGATCCTTATGTTGAAAAATCCTTGATATTCTATAGAATCACTCTTTGAATCTGTGAATCCCCTTATGGAGATTTTTTTGAGCTATGAATTTCTAACAATAGATATGCATTATTTTCCTTAAACTTTCATTCATTTTATGCCTTTGAATTCAAAAATAAATGTTTATTTGGAGCACACTCAAATTTTGAATTATATAAAGCATTTTAAATATAATTATGTAATGAATCATAATACTCACTTTTATTTTTTTTTCCATTGATAATTGGATACTTGTATGGCTATGCTTCACATATGGATAATTGAATGTTTAATGCATAAGATTGTTTGATACATGTGACTAATTTTCATGGTGATTCTATGAAAATATAAGGAAATCATTGATATCCAAAACCATACATAGGTTTTACCATTTTATTGATGGCTTTCTTTTCTTGAGTCTTCTCTTTGTTGCAGGGGTTGCAAGATTCTTTACTAATTATTGTGTTACACAAAAAATAACCACTATATTGTTCACCCTTACTTTTCTAATTGGCTATGGTTCTAAGGTTGGTGGAAACTCATGTTTCTTATGGTATAATTTGTTAAATTTTTCCTAAAACAAGTTAGGGTTAGATTTATGATAGCAATTTAACTACTTTTAAGTGTTTATTTTTATATAAACATGCTACATCATCGTCACCCAACTATAAGCACCTATATGTGCCACTCCCAGTATAAAACAAAAAGATCTATCCCCAGAAACCTTTTTGGGGAAGAAAACCCAAGAGAACTTCTCCAGTATAAATTCATAAACCAAGTATAGCATCACTAAAATTCTCTCTCAAAGAAAAATATCCCTCATAACCTTTATACTCGAAGGGAAACCATGCTACTATACTTGTTCCTTGTAACTAGAAGATACACCAAGTATTATGCCAAGACATACACCAAGAGATACGCCAAGGCATAATCCAAACCCCGGTGTATTACCCTAGCAAGGTAACCCATGAAAGAGAGACCAAACAAGACTAAAAAAATGCAACGGGAGCTCTCCACCAAACTTATGGTATAGCTCAATTGTGATAAAAAATTGAGTAAGGCTTAATCTTATTTATGCTTATTATGCTAGTGAACTTTTCAGGGTTTCCTTTCAACCCTAAAACACAATATAGGGTAAGAGTCATCACCTTCTGGGTGGAAGGCAAACACTCACAAATTTATACCTATCCAAGTTTTCACTTGTGTACCCATGACACGGGTCTCGTAGAAGACCAGCAAGAAAAACCACATAAGAGGGAGGTTAATACTTGTAAATTTACATACAAGTAAGAGTAATAGGGTAATTCACACCAATTATACTTACTCGATTCTTCTCATTATATGCTTGGGATTTTAAGGGATAGTTTGATTCCATGCTTGGAAGAATATCTCTACAAACAATAATAATATAAAATGTGAGTTAAGAGCCAAGTTAATTTGGTAAATAAAACCATTTTGCATTTAAAACTCAAAGTGTAAATAGAAAATCATAAACATTTTTACCTCCTAGCTACAATAGCATATAGCCTCGATGCTTATGATTGGCCAGGGTAGGTAAGGAGTGAAGGCACAAATCAAAATCCAAGTTACCACTCAAGCCAACATGGAGTTATCCTTTATTACAACTTGTAGAGAAGTTAAGTGGAGTGTTGAAGTAATGAATTTAATATGCATGTGGAGTAGGTATACGAGGTGGAAAAACAAGTACGTGATCCATTTCTCCATCTAGAACAAGTTCATCATCTTTAAGTTAGAAATTTTTAAGCTTTGGGCATGTTCTGGGATCATCGACCTACACATAGTAATATCTACGTTGAAGTATGTGCAAGAATAAAAAGAGTTTGTTAATCAAGTCTAGATATTATAATGTGAGATGTGAAGCGGGATAAATGGTTGGGTCGACACAAGTTAATATATACATATAATTACATATGTATATATATAAAAAGTTAAAGATTGTATGAAATTGATAATTAGAATATGGTTTGATTTACCTAAAACGAGTCATGGTTAATGAGAATAAGTGAATTACAAAGTAAGACACACATATAACCTAAGGATTTAATTGTTTAGGTATGGAATGAAAAGTTTCTTATCGAGACTATAGAAAAACTAGTTCCGAATTTAATATCAATATAAAATCTCGTGAGTGTACTTATTTTATAGTTGCAAAGTAAAATGTGTATAAATGAATAAATAATGATAATTATATACTTCGAAGTGTATGTTGGAGTGTTATGAAGTTGAGTTAGAGGCGTTTTCAATCTGCTATGGGAACACCATGATAATTATAGATAAATATAACAATGAAATGTTGATTACATTTACATTTACAGGGGGCAAAGAGAAAGAGGTGGTAGATGTAGGAGAGAGAGAGAGAGGAGAGATAGTGGGAGGGAGGGGGCAAGAGAGAGGGAGGAATGTGGTAGACAAAGAGTGTGTGAGATAATGAGAGGGGGATAGATAAAGATAGCGAGGGTTAGGTAGAAAGGCAGTGTTTGAATGTGTGAGAGGGAGTGGGAGGGATACATAAAGGGGGGTAAGAGAGAGAGAGAGA
>JZKD02S1993094.1:311721-339455 GCA_000966675.3 Picea glauca | reverse complement strand
GGAATTTCTTGAAAAAATGTTTTTTGTGAGCCGCAGTCGGCTCTTTTGTTTTGTTTTGTAAACATTGTTTGTGTTTTGTTTTTGGCCTAATAAATGACTCCATAGCCCAACAACACAGGCCCTGAATCTACAAAAGAAATCTTAGAGCATCACATGGACGACTCTATCCCCCATGGAGCCAAATGTTAGCGCTATTTCTTGTACGGGGGTTACAATGCAAAAGAATGGGTCAAAAACCCACTTGTCCTAAGTTTTGGGTGATTATGCACCGGGGGGAAATAACGAGCAAGGCCGAGCGGCAGTGATTCATGTGCCCGGATAAACAACGCATATGGAATTCCAGACCCCCCCTGCCTTTCTCCCTTTAAGCGGGGGGGGGGGGTCCGGAATCGGGGGCGCACCTCTCCAATGGTCTAGATCAGTGCGCCTGGATCAACGGTGATAAAGGAAATTCCGGACCCCCCGTGCCTTTCTACCTTTAATCAGAGGGGGGGGGTCCGGAATCGTGGATGCATCTTTCAGACGACCGAGATCTTAGCGCCCGGATCAATGACGCTTACACAACCCCGTCCTTCTCAGTCGCTCTGTGTTTAGCTAGCGTGGGCCCTTCTCCCGTCTTGCCATCTTCCAGAACCACCTTTCTTCTGCTGCCGTGTGTCACCCACCTGCCTCCACTCTCTGGGACGCATGGTCAACCTTCCTTCTCATCATCCACTTGTCATTTTCCATGTGTCCCACTCCTTTCCACATCAGCCTCTCACCAAAAGTGGGTTCATTATCTCTCGACTTCCCCCCCCCTTCCGCCTGATGTCTTCTGCCATGAACCGTCCTCTGTCACTCTTCCCACACCTCGCCACTTCTTCCACGCCCTCATAATATGACGCCATCACTCCTATCATGCGCCCCATTCTCCACGCTCGCCTCCATGCTTACCCATCAAGCCATTCAGTTATTCCAGTTGGCAGCGTGAGGGGTCTTCCACATCCCAAAATGTTGACTTTTCCAGGTCGTCTTTAATCCCAAGAAAGCAGTTATTGAATCGGTTGGTGGTGGTTAGACATCGTCTCTGCCATAATGGTAAAGTCTGACAATGAATTAAAGGCATGTCGAGTCACCGATAAAACTGTCAGAAGATCGATCGCGTCTGCCATAAGTTTCACGACCATTCAAAGATTGCAGTTGTAGAGTGTCAGAAGCCATGCAAACGCAAAGCCTTCAATGCTACGTCTCGATTTTGTTGTTGTTGCTAGTTTGAGTATATGTAGGCATTTTCTTCATTTTTGTATCTATCGATGGTAGAGCGAAGCTCCCAACTGTAAAGTTTCCATGACCATTCTGGTTTCCTGGTTATGCCTCTATGTTTGAGATTTCTTGGTTTATAACAAACAATTCTCCTTTTCCATCTATGTTTTGTCTTATGCCAGAGAGTCCATTATCGAAGGATTTGCATGGATTGTTGTAGTTATGTTATGATAAAGGATTTGTTATGACATTATTGTATTCTCTGGTCTTCTGTGTTTAAATGTAAGAGGATCTTGCGTTCGAGTGATTTCTTCTCCAGTGTGTTACAAACCGGATTTTTATGATAGACCTTCGCACTCTTCTCATGCAAGTCTTCCCCCTACTCACACTTTATTGCATGTCACTGTTTGAATTTTGTCAAGACCTCACTCGTCCATGCATACCTGGCCTAGTTTCTGAGTTGAGACGATATTGTTCTGAGTTTTCCTCCATTTGATCACCCCTTTAAACAAACCGTGACATTAAACTAAATGGGTGTCAGGCTCTGCTCCTGCAAGCAATCCAGGAGTGACTTCTAGTTCCAACAAATGGCTGGTATGATTTGTTTAAATTTTAGCATGATTTTGTCTTTCTTAAATTAGAATAAGTGATTTTGTTGGCTCAAATCAAATATATTTCTGTTTTTTTTTTGTTTTCTCTGAATTAGTTTGATGTAGTTCTGTGTTGGCTGTATTGATTCAAAAACGATTTTTATAGTTTAGAATTGGCATAAACTATTGTGTTTGCGTGGAATTAGTATCAAAAGATTTGTTTGCTAAATCAAATATAGCTATGTTTTGTTTGAATACGATTTCATTAGTTTTGAATTGATTCATAAACGATTTGGTTTGTTTTTGAATTAGAAAAAATGATTTTGTTGTTTGATAAATCATATCTAGTTCTGTTTTGATAGCATTGATGCAATAAAACTCTGTTTGCAAATATGACCAGCTACATAATCATTTGATTCTGTTAGCTAGTCATAAAAGTTGGATATTTTTATGATTTTTAGCTGAACATTGTCTAAACTTGTCTATTATTGTCCACCTATAGGTACCTACGAATTTCAATGGCAAATTGGACATGTTGTGGTAGTTTAGAAGACACTTTTTGTGATATAGTTTTGTTGTAAGTTGTTAGTCATAGGCAGAAATAGAGACTTGAGAGATTGTTCCCAGATTTCTTGTAAATTGTTTTTGATAATTCTCAGTTGTTTTACCCTGTGACTTTTATATACTCATTTATTTTTGTAATGAATCCATCACTGTTGGGAGAATAAAGACTTTGGAACTATGATGATACCAACTGGGATGAAAGTGGATGTTTCGTAATAGCTTTAGATTTCAATATATCAAACTTTTATTTCAAGTTTTCTTCATATCAGTTTGCAATCAATTATCGACTACTTTAGCTATCATAATTCATTCCAGGTTGATGTGATTTGGCTTATATGGTGTCCATATCTGATATCTCTTATTTTAAAGTACAACAATTACTTTTTTTCAATTTAATGAATTAAAGGTTTATCTTCTTCGTTAAATGAATCATTTTGTACAGATCTTTGCATACGGGTTTATCTAATTGTGATGATTTGTAAATTTTAAAATTGCTATCATTTGATGTGTTGTTTGTCCTGCCATTTATATTCAAAGAGCACTGTTGCTTCCTGTATACAAGAAGCTTGTGGAAAATCTGGTGAAGGTTTCCTCCCATCGAACAACTGAATCAGATACTTTGCACGGGACAAATTGGAAAGTGTTATTACAGGTTAGCTTATTAGTGTTATTTAAGTAGTTTAGATAGATATATATAGTTCAGATTTATAGTTAGGATTATTATTTTAATTGCTTAGCTTAGACAATTTTAACTTTATCCCTTTCTCATAAAAATTATAAAAATCAAAAAATAATAGCTTTGTTGTTATTTTACAAATGATTTTTGTAAGTTTCAATTAAAATTTGTATTTTGTAAATACTGTACATTTGTAATTAAGATTTAATTCTGTTGATAGATGAACGTTTGATCTCATAGAATTATTATTGTATAATATTAGTTAGTAAACTATATATATGCTTTAAATTTCTGTATAGTTTGTTGCAATTGTTTGTTTTTCTTTTAGATTAGTTCCTTTAGTTTAGTTTTCTTTCATTTTCCTAGGACTTAGATCGGCCAACGAAGCCTCTAAACCTGTCGGGGTGGATCATCCCAAATGGCTTGGGTTATTTAGACAACCCTGGACCGGATCCACTCCTCCAGTTGACGAGCATTCAATTTCTCCTGTCAACAATAGGCTATGTATATCAAGTTATCTTAGGTTAATATATGCAAGAATAGGCCACGGTAGCTTAGGTTATGGAAATGTAGGCTAAGTTAGGTTATCCTAAGATAGCTAATCTTGTCTAGGATAGGTTAGGATAGTTTGATGTACAATAAACTAGGTAAGGTAGGCTAGGTAGGATAGGTCACAAAAGGATAGGATAGGTAGGTTAGGTTAGGATAGGCTAGGCTAGGCTAGGTTAAGTTTCGCTAGGGTAGGATATGTTAGTTTAGGCTAGTCTAGACTAAGTTAGGCTAACCTAGGCTAGGTTGGGCTAGGTTACAATAAGTTATGTAAGGTTAGGTTAGGATATGCTTGATTAGGGTAGGGTAGGTTAGTCTAGCCTAGGATAGAACTAAATAATGTTAGATTAGGTTAAGCTAAGATATATTAAGATAGGATAGGTTAGGGTAAGCTCGGATATGCTAGGTTATTCTAGACTAGGTTAGGTTGGGCTAATATAGGCTAGGTTAGGATAGCCTAGGCTGGGGTTAGGGTAGGCTTGCTAAGTTATAATATAGTAGCTTTCTCTAGGGTTAGGATAGGATATGCTAAGTTATAATATAGTACGTTAGGCTTGGGTTATGGTAAGCTATGCTAAGTTATAATATAGTAGTTTAGGCTAGGGTAGATTAAGTTAGCGTAGACTACACAAGATTAGGTTGGGGTAGGGTGTATTTGCATAGACTAGGGTAGGCTAGGATAGGCTATGTTAGGTCAGAAAATGCTAGACTCGGTTGGGATAGACTAGGTTAGTTTGGACTAGGTAAGGTTAGTCTAGGTTTGGCTAATATGGGCTTACCTATAATAGGACAAGCTAGGCTAGGTTAGCCTAAACTAGGTTAGACCATGCTATATTAGGATAAACAAGGTGCAGCTACGCCGGAATAGGATAGGCCAAGGTAAGTTAGGCTAAGCTAGGCTATAGTAGGGTAGGATTAGGTAGGGTGGGCTTGGATAAAATACACTAGGATAATTTAGGGTAGGGTAGGTTTGGGTTAGGTTAGACTAGGCTAGGATAGGTTAGGTTTGAGTAGGGTATGGTAGGGTATGGTAGGATAAGATAAGATATGTTGGGTTAGGCTAGGCTAAGCTAGGCTAGCCCAAGCTGAAATAACATATTGTAGAATATGAAAGTGTTGTTTAACTAGGATAGAGTGGGGTAAGGTATGTTTATGTATGTTAATATGGGGTACACTAAGCTAAGCTAGGATAGATTAGGATAGATTAGAAAAGTTTAAGGTAGGGTAGGATAGGCTAGGGTAATCTAGGTTATGTGAAATTAGGCGAGGTTAGGCTAGGATAGGATAGGCTAGTCTAGGGTGGATTAGGATAGTCTAGTTGAGGTTAGGTTAGGGTAGACTATGATAGAGTAGGGCAGGTCAAGGTAAGTCAAATTAGGATAGGGTAGGTTATGGTAGGCTACTGTAGATTGGGCTATCATAAATGAGGATTGAAAAGATAATCTAAGTTAGGATGTCCTAGCCTAGGCTATGCTAAACTAGGCTAAGTTACAGTAAGGTAGGGAAATATAGGGTTAGTATAGCCTAGGTTATGATAGGTTAGGATAGACAAGGCTAGTGTTAGGAACATTTTAGGCTAGGATAAGATAAGATGATTTAGAGTAGGTTAGGTTAGGTTAGGTTAGGGTAGGCTAGTTTATTCTTAATTTGTCTAGGTTAGGATGAGGGTTGCATTTTTCTATGCTAAGTTAGGATAGATTAAGCTAATCAAGGTTAGGATAGGTTCAGCTATTATATTTCAGGGTACATTAATATAGAGTAGGCTATGCAATGCTATGTTTGGCTATTATGGGGTAGGCTTATGATATGATAAGATAAACTAAGTTTGGGTTTACTAAGGTAGGTAACATTAGTATGGGAAAAGCTAGGATGGGTTAGGTGAGCCTGGGAGAGGTTAGGATTAGCGAGGGAATATTAGGATATGTAACGATAGGTTGGGATAGGATAAAATAGGATATTATAGAATAGAATAACGTAGTTTAGGTGATATGGTTGGGTGAGGAAAAACGAGGTTAAGTTAGGGTAGGTTAGGCTAGTGTAGGACATTATAAGCTACCCTTTGGTAGAGTAAGCTAGGGTAAGTTAGGATAGGATATGTTATGGTAGTTTAGGCTAGTTTAAGAAATTTATGGCAGGCTAGACTAGGTGATAATGGGATAGGAAAGGCTAGGATACGTTATGGTAGGTTATGACAGGCCAAGGTAGGTTAGGATATCCTACACTTGGGTAGGTTAAAGAAAAGGAGGAAATGGCAGGATAGGCTAGCTAGGTTATGCTAGGTTAGGGTAAGGTAGGGTTACATAGGATAAGGAATTTTATTCTAGGCTAGGTTTGGATAGGCTAGGTTAAGCTAGGTTAGGTCAAAATCGATTTGAGTAATTAGATTATAAATATTTCCATAGATTTATTCTCATTTTGAAGTATTATGTGGGGCTTGGGCATAGGATTTATGCTTGGGTGTAGGATTTAATTTTAGGGTTTGTAGTATAATGTACAATCCCCATCCCCATGTTGGTCCTTGCCACATAGATGTTTTCCTCTCTGATACCAATTAATCAATAAATATGATCTACATATGAACACACATGTATTGCAAACAACATACAAATCATGCATAAATGTGTACATTAAAGCATATAAAATTTATATAAACTTCCACTCAATAAATTACATATAAAACATATAAAAATAACACTTTTCTTTTGTAAATAATTAGTTGGCTCGAGACCTCTTTTGTAAATATGTAATTTTTACTTGAAATGATGTAATGGATATGTGATTTTTTAATCCATATTAAAAAATGGATTGAGTAATTAGGTTATAAATTTATCCAAAGAATTATTCTCATTTTACATATTATGTAAGGCTTGGGCATAGTATTTAGGCTTGGGTGTAGGATTTATGCTTAGGGATTGGAGTATAATATTTAAAGATGTGTGATGAAGTAGGATTAGGCTTAGGCTTAGGCTTAGGGATTTAGACATAGATTGAAGTTGAAGGGTAGGATAAGATAGGAAATGTTAGTTTATCTAGGCTAGGTTAGATTAGTCTATGTAGGTTAGGTTAAGTCAGGTTAAGCAAGGGAGAGTAGGGTAGGTTAAAGGAGAGGTGGGAAGGCTAGGCTATGCTAGCTAGGTTATACTAGGTTAGGATAGGGTAGGTTATATTAGGCTAGTTTAGGGTAGGGTTAGGTAGGATAAGATAGGTTACTCTAGGATAAGTTAGGTTTAGGCTAGGCTAGGTTAGGTTAGGTTAGGTTAGGGAAGGTAAGGTTTTGGTAGGGTAGGTTTATGTTAGGATAGGATAGGTTATGGTATGATAAAATAGACTAGATTAATGTAGGTTAGGTTAAATTAGTGTATGATAAGTTAGGACAAGCTAGGCCAAGTTAGATTGGGCTAAGTTAGGTTGGGTGGGGATGAGTTAAGTTAGGGTAGTATTTAAGCAGGGATAACTTAGGGTAGGATAGGGTTGGGTTAGGCTAAGCTATTTTAGGGTAAGATAAGATTGGGTTAGGCTAGCATATTCTTAGATAGGATTGTGTAGCTTGGGTTAGGCTTGGCTAGGTTAGGCTAAGGTAGTCTAGTGTAGGCTATGCTAATTTATGATAGGGTTGGGTTAGGTCAAGCTAAGCTAGGATAACCTTGGATAGAGTAGTTTAGCGTGCTCAATATAATCCAAGATTGGGTATCATCACATAGAAAAGGTTAGGCTAAGATTAAACTGGTGTAGTTTACTCTAATCTAGGGTAAAGTAGGGTAGGTTAGGGTAAGATAAGGTAGGATATGCTAGACTAGTGTATACTAGTGTGGAATAGGTTAGGTTAGGATAGTGTAGGCTAGGGTAGGTTAGGGTAGTGTAGGTTATTTGTCTATATTATATTAGGTCATGTAAGTTTAGGGTAGGATAAGTTATGCTAGGTTAGAATAGGTTAGAATATGGTAGGATAAGGTAGGGTAGGTTAGGAAAGGGTAAGGTTAAGGTAGAGAAAAATATGTTAGGATGGGATAAGATAATTTAAGATAGGCTAGGACATGTTAGGTTATGCATGGAAAAGGTATGGTAGCATGGGATTGTCTAAGATATGCGTGAGTAGGATAGGATAGATAGGATAACTTATCCTAGATTACCATAAGGTAGGATTGGTTAGATTGATGTTAGGCTAGGCTAAGATGTGTTAGGCCAGGCTATGTTAGGATATGCTAGATTAGGTTAAGAAATGTTAGGGTAGGGTGGAATAGGCTATATATATCAAGTTATCTTAGGTTAAGCTATGCTAGAATAGGCTAGATAGGATAAGCTAGGCTAGGTTAGGTTATGGTAATGTAGGCTAAGTTAGGCTAGCCTAGGACATGTAAGATTGGCCATGATAGGTTAGGATAGTTTGATGTAGGATAAACTAGGTAAGGGAGGCTATGTAGGATATGTCACAAAAGGATAGGATAGGTAGGTTAGGTTAGGCTAGGTTAGGCTAGGTTGAGTTATTCTAGGGTGGGCTATGTTAGGTTAGGTTAGTCTAGACTAAGTTAGCATAACCTAAGATAGGTTTGGCTAGGGTAGCATAAGTTATGTAAGGTTAGGTCATGATATGCTAGATTAGGGTAGGGTAGGTTAGTCTATACTAGGCTAGAATTAAATAATGTTAGACTAGGTTAAGCTAAGATAGATTAAGGTGGGGTAGGTTGGGGTAGGTTAGGATATGCTAGGTTATTCTACATTAGGTTAGGTTGGGATAAGATATGCTAGGTTATGATATGATATGATATAGTACCATTTCATTTCATAATTTGGATAGAGATTTCTGATTTTGAGTATAAAGAATTGAAAAATGCAAGCTTTTTCAAGATATTATGAAACAAGATCATTTGCACATATTTAAGATTGGATTGGTTAAACATTTGATTGGTTTAGTTTGTAAGAATTTATTAATTTTTTTTCTTTGTACATTTTATATTATATCGATAGTTGTTTAAAATATTATATTGTTAGTTGTTTAAAACATGATGATAGTTTGCACATATCTTAAATTCCTTGTTATATGAGTGTTATTTATTCTATGTAAAATATCAATTTTTATAATTAGAAGTGTGCAATATCTCAATCATTGATATGTGATATGTTGATGTAGCTTTATATCTAAAAAAAACTTTGATCATGTTAATGTTGCCACTTACATTACATTTTTAAAATGAAATCATCATGAAGAGAGTTACATTACATTTTTACGATGAAATCATAGTGTAAAGATTGTTTTGAGTTCCCCTTATTGGGAAAGTTGATCATTTCTTTGAGTTCCACTTACTATGAAAGTTAATTATAACCTTAGGTGAATTGTTTTCTATTTACATATTTTCCATTGAGATCAAGATCAAATCATTGTAGGTTGGTCTAGCCATTATATAATTTTCCTTTATCATTGAGATTTTCATGGGCTAAACAATAGTTGTAATCTTAAGGATTAATGAGATACAACATTTAGGATGGATTAGTCCATGCCTCATGTCAAGAAAACCGTGAAAGTGGTTATACAAATAGTTTTATGTATGGGATCACTTGGTTGTGAAATTCCTTAGGTCTACGGCAAGAGAGTCACTCCAAGTCATAAATGACATGGGGATGATTTGTTATTGATAATGTTAATGCACTATAAGGATAGTTGACACCAAAACTTATAATTAAGATGCTTCATTTTCTCTAATCTTAAGGTAAAATTTCATAAACATTTATTCTAATATTTGAGATCTATTCTATTTTATTTATTTTGATAATTTTCCAATGACTAATTTTCCACCTCTATTTGGAGGTAATAGCCATGATTTTGATGACGGTAAATATCTCATCAAAACCATTAAACTATTGAAATGATATGAGAAGAAACAAAAATGGTACCTATTTTATAATTTAAGAAACTTGAGTATCACTTACAATATGTTTGCATCCTACTTTGAATAATAGTATTTCCAAAAGGGAACTATATAATTTTTCGTTTACTACTCAATATAGGATGCAACATGGATCCATCTCCTTTGGGTTACTTTTGAACTATTGAAATGATAAATGGGGAACATAAGGTAAATATTGTTAGTCCTTTAGTTGATGAGTGTTTCCAAATATCTACTCAAACAATTTTACAAAGAAGGTTAGTGGATATGGTTCCATAAAATTTGGGGCATGAAAGGATTATTTATTAGCATTTGGAAGTTGATATTGATCCTCAAATGATGCTTCCATATTCAAGTTCATTAGCATTTGTATTGAGCTGCATATTTCATATCCTCCCCTTTGTATATGATTTTTAGGTCTTTAATAGATAAGGAATGCTATTGTCAATTGGGTATAACCTAGGAAATTGTGATGAGTGGTTTTATGAGTATATGTTTGTAATGACCTTGATCATTATGCTGAAAAATCCTTGATATTTTATAGAATCACTGGTTGAATACCCTTATGGATAATTTTTTGAGCTATGGATTTATGACAATAGATATGCACTCTTTTCCTTAAACTTTCATTCATTTTATTCCCTTGACTTTAGAAATAAATATTTCTTTGGAGCACACTCAAATTTTGAATTCTCTAAGTCATTTTAAATATAATTATGTAATGACTCAGAATACTCAATTTTTTGTTATTTCCATTGATAATTGGATACGTGTATGGCTATGATTCACACATGGATAATTAAATGATTAATGAATAAGATTCTTTGATACATGTGACTAATTGTCATGGTGATTCCATGAAAATATAAGGAAATAATTGATGTCCAAAACATACGTATGTTTTACCATATTCTCGGTGACATGATTCTAAATTTTATTTTTCTCACAAATCTTATTTCCCACTTTGATACCACCTGATGGCATCATAAAAAATCATTTTTTCACTCTGATACCACTTAATGAAAACACCCACCACTCCCACGGGATCACACAACCTCTCAGTCTAAGGATTGTTCTCACAAGGAAATAAATTATCTTTTAGGTCCTTGCTAAACCCTTAGAATTTGATACCACAAGCCTTTTCTCCCTTTTCCCTGCACAAAAATGCATGTTCACGAGGGTATTATTACTTCAACGAATAAATCCACGTGACCTCGAGCCAAAACTGTAGGCTAAACCTTTAAACGACAAGAACTCAGGAACTTCATAGCTCTGGGCTTCAAGATTTTTGACACCAACACACTACAATTCCCTTGAATTTTGAATTTTCAAATAGTCGAACAAAGGAGGGGATCAATGACTCATGTTACACATCATGATCTATGGTTCATACAAATTCTAGGGTTCCAGGATTTGGTATGTTTCCCTGTTTTGATGTAAAATACCTCTAAATAAGTGAAATCTGAAATTTTATATTAGACATTTGGCATCCTCCTCAGATCAATGGTCTACACTTATTCCTGGCTCCCGGCTTTGGGGATTTTCATGCCTTGAAACCCAATTCCCTTTGAATTACTGAATGTTGAATTTCCAAACGCCTTAGGATCTACGATTCCGCTCCATTCTAGGTCTATAGTCTAGAACTACTCTAGGCTCTAGGACTTCAAATATTTTCATATATTTAACCAACAACCTTCCAGAGTACCAAACTATGAACACGTAGAGGGTCGAGATAGACTCTGACCTTCATGCCTTCAGGCTTTTTACCAAAATGAATTACACCCTAGATATTCTCAAGTGTTGTACTATGAAATCCTTTGATCTTTCAACACATACACCTATCGTCAATGGTGAGGATCTACTAAAGGCTTTGGAGCTTCAAGGTTTTGGCATACTCTTGCAACAACCCTTCAAATTCTCTGGAGTGGCAAAGTCCAAAGGACTAAGAATATTAATGACAATGCTCCTTCCACAGATCTAATGACTATGAGAGATATTGATTCCTTCCGAGCATATCTCATCTATTGACCCTCTGAACAAAATGAATTCTTCCTTTTGAGAAACAAATCTCGCTATCCTTCTTGATATTTATCAACTCAAAGGAATTAGACTATGGGGCATACCTTGCACTTCTCTCTTGATATGTATGACTTAACGAATTCACCCACACACACCTTGCGCTTCTACTAAGTCTAGAACCTAGACTGTCTTTTGGCCCATAGTTGCGTTATTTCTCATGAGCTTGGAATTCTTTAACCTCAAAGGGTATCAACCATTTGTCCCTCTATATTACTTCTTATGCCCTCCAAGATCCCACGCTCTTCCTCCTACTCTTGTCCAACACTTTAGATGAAATTTTGGCTCCTTTAAATCCTTGCACTTGCCTCATCCTTGAACTTGGGACTTCTAAAAGTCTCATGTGCACTCCTTGCACTGGCTCTCCTTGGAAAATTTTCAACACTTCACGAAGTGTTGTCCCTATGCACACCTTGCATAGGAATGACCCTTGATATTTTATAATCTAATGAGTATATGTGCACTCCTTGCACTCTCTCAACGCAAAATCACACTATCTCTCATATTGAGCCTGTAAATGGCTCTGTCTTCGCACTCCTTATGTGGGTATTATGCACTCCTTGCACCAAGATTTCAGAAGAGAAAAAATTGAAACTTATAGTAACATTAAGGATTCATTCAACCAACTATTTAGATTCACACACACATACATACATAGAAATAAACAACATAAAATTACCTAGCTTCTCAAAGACAAACATGCTCGGATATCTGAAAGAAATCATCTTCTTTTATATTCCTTCAAAAAATATTTACAATGGTTTCGGAAGCTCTCAACATTTTTCCACAACTATCCAAGAATCTTTCTTCAACAACCACTTCTCGGAATAAATTACATACATTTATACATGAGGGGGATTCTCAAACCTTCCTTCCAAACTATTATAGTGCGATCATATCACAATCAAATCATCCTACCACTAAGTTTATTACATTAAATGGATAATTGCAACCTATATGTGAGTTGACACTCAAACATGTACAATCCTTCAGGTATTAAAGGAGAATTACAATTTCCTAGAGCACTCATAATGGCTCTATCTTGAAGATCTGGTGGGAACTTTAATTACAAGGTTTTTAAAATTTGAATTGAAACTTTCTAATTAGAATACAAACCAGTTAAAATTCTCCTCACTTGCTCATCCTCCACCTTGCCTCATTGAATGATGATGGTGATGCTCTTGCATCACTACACATACAAATAACTAAGATAAATGAAAAATAATATAATGATCCAATCCAGATTAAAAACGGAGGAAATATTTAGAAATATAAGGAATATCTCTAATAGTACAAGTTTTTCAATTGTCATATATCCATAGCCCACAAAATCCTTCAAAAAAATTATTCAAATAATTTTCCCATTAGAGAAGATGCAAAGGAGGATTACAAAACCTACCTCAAATCCCTACAAACCTTGATTACCCATAAAGAGACATAAAATATCAATATGTAATGAATCCAAACTGATATTTTGATGCTTTACTATCACAAGAGGTCTCAATTTTCTCTAAACATATTTTGGAGATCAACAAATGCCTTTAGGCTGGAAACAAGTTGCAATGTATCATGGATTATTTAATAATCACCTAGAAGAATCCTCCTAAAACACATGTCATTATAATAGTCAAAGTTTTCTAATTTCATTGTTTCTATTAAATTTCCCATTAGGTTACACATGTTAGGCACATCTATTAATTTTGGTGCTTAATCATCACCATAAAAAAATACTAATGAAAATCATAATTTCAAGACCTCTAATCTTTTTACCATTGGATATTTTAATGTCTCAAAATTGTTTGATCCTTTCATAAAAAAATGTAGAATCAACTATATTGGCAAGTGGAACTCATAATCAACTCACATGTTCTACCCTATAAGGGATTTTTTCTAAGAATGAATTTAGAATAATACTGGACTTTTTAAGAAAAATCCCTAAATCTCTATTAAGTTTCTAGAAAAAACATTCATATTCATTATGTGATTATACAAAAAATAAATGCATATATTTTAAAATAAAAAATGTACAAAGAAAAAGGTGATATGTGGTAGAAAAATAAAAAGCTTAATGAGATACAGTCTTTATTAAAGTGTGCAAAGGGATCCAATCATTTCTAAAGAAAGTGTAAATACATCCAATCTTTGTTGAAATGTGTAAAGAGATCCCATCCTTCTTGATGTATAACATTGCTATGGATAAGAAGATAACATTTCACAATTTGAAAGTTTTATAATACATAAGAAAAAAACTTAAACTAGGGAGAGAAATCAACTCTCACCATAGTCATTTACCATTACCATTAAACCAAACTCCAAATGCAAAATCGAAATATCATTATTGTAATGTGATTTGGTCAAAACTATCTAACATATAGATCACTCCATCTGCAAAAAAAAAAAAAATTCAATAAATAAATATGAAAAGTCATCGTCCACATTGCCTCATTGAATGTCAATCAATAATTGTGTTGCATTGGATGTTAAGTCATCCTCCACCTTGCCTCATTGAATGATGATGATGTTGCTCCTACATCATAGTCCTCTCTTGAGAAAAATCATGAGCTCCTATTCATGAACCTCTTGCTTCTATGGTTGAGGTCCTCCTAGATCCTAAACTTTGACCTGAAGTTGCCCATTTACTTCTCTTTTTTGCTACTATTGTTTTTTTTGTCGTTATCCTATTGTTGCTGGATTTTCTCTTGGTATCCAAATCATACATTGCAGAGCTCAATTTATATTACCACTGTAGACTTCTCTTGTCTCTTCGTATAACCTTTCTATCAACCCTTTTAACTCCATTGTTTCCTTGTCCATCATATCCTCTGGCTGACTTTTTTCCTCCAATTCTCTCTTGCTCTCGTGAAAATTTATTTGTTGTAAGTATTTGTTGCTGATACCCATTGGTTGCTTCTCTTTATTCTTTATTTCTTGAGGACTTTTACTTTCCTATAGGTTCCCCTTGCTATACTTCATGATTTCATTCCTCTTTTAGTCTTCCCTAATATTTGGATGGTTTAACCAATTCTCTAGCATCTCTAACTCCTTCTCCAATTGAGTGAGTATAGAATTTCAGTGCTCCCCTTGGGAATTAATTTTTTAAAGAAATATGTAGGTCTCCTCTTATTTCTTTTCCTTTTGAACAGAACTTGGCTACCGTCCACTCTCCCTTTCATTGACAGTCTCTAATAACCACCCTTTTGTTACATTTGTCATCACACACAAACTATGAATTTTAAAAACCTTTGGCTTCTTGGCCTCTTCCCTAGATGCCTCTTGCATCACTTCCTCATAAGTATGAGCACCTGTGAAACTCATTCCAAGAGATATATTAATCTCTTTGATCCTTAGACCACACCACTAGCAATATTCTTCTTCCTTCAAATGCTCCTTCCCACTCATGAGAAGTATGCTCGAACTAGCCTCCTCTTTAACTCCTTTATCTTCTATTGGCAATATTATATGTTTACAGCCATTCTTATCAAGGGTATAAGTATTTTTACTCCCATCATGTATGAAATTCCTGTCATATTGCATGGTTGTTGGCGCTTGACCAAGTTTTGGGCATTTCTTGGTCATGATGACCTATTTTGGAACTTCGACAGCTTATCAAAGAAGGAGTGCAAGAAAAAGCAGAGATCAAGGGATCTAAGCCCCCTTTTTTAGCCCCTTTTCGGGTTTTTGGGAATATGTAATGAGAAGGGGATGTCATCCCATGGGTTTACCCATGTTTAAGCTTATTTTGTATGTATATATAGATGTCTAGTCCATATAGAGAAGTAGTGGATGATATATCCATGTGATGTATGCTAAGTGCCAAGAGTTGGATCTGTGTGATCCAAGCTTTGTGCATTCTGTGTAAGAATTTTAGAGTTGAGTGCAAGTCCCTATGTGATACAATCAGAGGCTTAGTGTTGTAACGCAAGGAAGAATGATCTAGCGAGATGCGCAAATCTTTTGTCCTGTGCAAAGTAAGGTTTTTGAGGATCTGTGCTTGTAACCAATTGACTGAAGACTATAAATAAGAAGAGTTGGTGGACGTATCCCCAGGAGAGGGGTGAACCACATAAATCATGTGTTATGATGCTTTGTGCTTGTCTTAATGAGTTTATGTCTTCTTTTTCTAAAGTACTTTGATGTAGTTGGATAGATATACTTGTTTTGTGCTTATTATATGTGGGAATGCTAGATCTAATCTGCATGGTTATGCTTGGTGATTAATTTGATCTGTTTACCTATGTTAAGTGCTTGGATATAGTAGGTTAATGTGAATACTGTGAGGCTCTATTTTATCAATGAAGTAGATAATGATTGTATATTAAGGGACTGAAGGTGCTAATTTCTTTATTAAAGTGTTATAATCACATATCTGTGTCCTAGCTAAGGTTGCAGACACTTGAGTCCTACAACCACCCCTACATCTACCTTAGGTGAGACTTCATCTTCTTCACAAGTGTTGCCAAAAGGGTTGGTAGTTAGGGTTTTGTTGGTGCATTGTTGGTGCGTTGAACCCTGGGTCTGCCCCTATGCCAACAAATGGTTCTGCTGTCGGGACATGAAACTGTGATTGTTGGGAACTAAGGAAGAAGAAACTTTGTGCAAAGATTCGATCTAAAAGTGTGAAATCTCTGTCCATAGATTTGTTTCTGTAGTGCACAACATTTTACTTGACCTGTGAAGCTTTGTGCCAAGAGGAAGGTCATATCTCAAGAGAAGAATTCTGATCTGAAGACGAGAGGTAAGAATTGTAAGCTTTGTGCTTTGATAAAGGTAAGAATAGTTCAAAAGTTTTACATCTAAAAATCTCTATGCTCTAATAAAGGTAAGAATAGTTAAAAAGTTTTAGATCTGAAATATTTGTGCTCTGTAAAATAAAGATAAGTGAAAATTTCCATTTCTAGAGTATGGATATAAGTATGATTGATAGATTCTATCATAACTTAGAAACTAGGGAACTAATAGATGAAAGAAGGTTTGATATGAATAGATCTAACAAGAATCATGAAATATATTTTATACCTATGCATAGAAAAGATGTTTGGACTAACAAATGAATACAGGATCCTAGAAAGAAATTGTTGCATATTATCTCATACGATCCTAGTGCGTAGTACATGAGAGGTTGGGGATCATTTAAAATAAATAGAGGATTGACCCTCTATTATAGTTGCAGAAGTCTAGGACATCCTCCTAAGGAATTCCATGGAAGAAGACCTAGTTTTCTTTGATGTAAGGCTATGCACCATGAAGTGTTGGATTGCCCCAGAATGATTGCTAGGCTTGAAAGTATGAACATAAGATAAGAAAACCCTGAGCCAGATCCAAAAACTAAGTCTTTAAAAGAACCCCAGAAAGAATCAGATAAGGCATTACTACAGAGGAAAGACACCTTGGGTGACCATCGAGACGTTATACTATCATATATTTTTAAAGACAAGGAGTGCCTTGAAGCAAGAATAGGGGACTTTGACATTGACTATGTTCTAGATGAGGACACACAAGTGAATATCATGACAAAAATAACTTAGGAAGCTATAGGAAGGCCTTCTATGATCCCTTTATTAGGAGGAATAGGACTATTCAGAGGAAATCTTGTAAACTTATGTGGGAAGCTCGCTCCGATACCTATGAACATTAATGGAACTTTGACAGAGGAAGATATTGAGATTATTAAGTTTATTGAAGACAGTGCCCTGTTTACCATGTTAATAGGAAAATCTTGGATTGAAATAGCTCAAGCTAGATGAAAGGAAGAAGAAGAAGCCTTGGAGAAGAAGAAACAAGACTTAAAATATTCATGGCTAGAGGGATCGCACAATTGATTGAAGAACAGGAGAATAGATCAAATCTAGTTGTCACTAGAAAAATTGATGTCGAAGCTGCGAGAACATTAGGAGACCCACAAAAGAATGAAGTACTTACTACATATAAAGAAGAGGTATTACCCTTGAATTCTAGGAAATAATGTCAACATCGTGCAGTGACTATGTTAAAAGATGATAAGAATCAAAATGGAAAAGAGACTACCAAGACAAAGCTCACTACAAAGAAGGATAGAAAGCTAACTAAGAAGAGGGATGATCTTGGGAAGTTACAAAAGATCCAAGAGGGAACTTCACAAAAATAAAATTTGCATAATTGGAGCTTCATTGGGATATCAGAATAGCGACACATGACACTGCTCCATGGCGAAGCAATATAGCCATTAGGGTTGATATATCTGTTTGACTTCCGCTCTAAACGGACATAAAAAAAATAAAGGTTCATCATCAAACCATTGGACTGCACCATAACGGATCAAATCAAGAGTTAATAGGGGCTCATAACCATTGCACGAGAACCATTACTAAGTTGCCTACTTATCCCTTCACACCATGCATGGAAAAAACTTTTGCTAACTGAGAATTTGATGCCCACAGACTGAAAGAATATCATACAGTGATCATTACACCCTTGCTTTGATTCCAGTGCAGTGTCTAAGTCCATCGTGAACCCGATAATTTTAATCCTGAGCATGTATGTCCGACGAGCTCACCGTAGTTGAATAATCAGTGACATAATTTCTCCTCGACTTGATGACAGAGAGAGTCATGTCAGAAAGAGGAGTGTCTATAGGTATACAAGCATCATCAACGAGAGCACTATCGACCTCTCCATCCACTGCCCACAGAGCTGGACCATCCCGTGAAAGGTGAACTAAGCACAAGGATGACTTAGAGAATGCTAATATGATTCGAGGCATCCTACCTGTCTATCTACCACCTCTGAGAAACACAATAAACAAAGACAGTGTGCCCAAATACTTTGAATATGCATTGGTCACTGCGTACCTTCCGAAAGAAGTGCACACAGTTCGTGTTGACCAGGATAAGCTTGCAACGTTGAAGTTTAGCGACTTCAACCTCAATGACAGGAAGGTTTATAGTATTCTTTCCCTACATAAGTATCTGATGAGAACAAAAGGAAAGAACTCAAATATTTCCCCTCAATCATGGACCCATAACCTCGCACAGTCCACCCTATTGAATGTTACGAAGATTCCGCACTTCGGGTGACACCAGGAGGTGAACACATGTATCAAATTAATGTTGTCTTGCTATCATGGAGGTTATTTGTGGTTGAACTGCCACATCACAATGGATCCAAAATTAATCAATCAGATCACAAGGCTAAGCATGCAAGGCCCAGACCCACAGGATTTCTATGATGGAAATACCACAGATCACACTCTCACTTAGAGGTTAAAGGATACTTATAGAGATGTAGAAAAGGGCACAAGTGGCTACAAGGTAGCCTCTATCTAGATTAGTGTAGTGCACCTATCCTTTCAACTGATTGTAGGGAAATTAGTTTGCAAGAACTGGCCCACCCAAGTAATCGTATTTGTAGTCGACCTCGTAGGGAACTGTGCAAAGGGCCTACATATGAATTCAGTGAAGTACTTGGTGAACCAGTTAGAACTATACTATAGGGAAGTGTAAGACCAAGGATATGACTTCCACTTCATTTGGCTTCTCATATTAATTGCATTAATTTCATGGGATATGCCAGAAGGTGCAACCTTCCCAGACATTGATCCCTTTGAACCATTGGCTGGAAAGTTCAGTACGTTGTGGTACTCCAGCAACACGAACAAGCAATGGCAATCAAATGCCATCTTTCACACTTATTACACCCAGTTGAATATTTCTATCTAGTCTGAGCCTCATATAACCCCAAACACACTCCACAGGTTTAGAACCTTGATGAAATTCAGTGCCGACCACCATTTCATCTATATCACAATGCGCGATGATGAGCATAAACAACAACTGCAGTCATACTACAAGCTAACGGAGGAAGACTTAGAAGAGATTACTAAGGAATGGTTGGTGGACCTCCTTGTTCCAGTGGAACCCACAAATATATCTGATATTGACAGTCTAGAAGCATCACACGATACACCTGGACCGAGCAAGACCAAGAAAAATTAAGAATCCGAAGATGTCCATAGTACCTTCGTGAAGACTACTTCTATCTCACCTGAGAAAGGTGGTGATGATGAAGATATAGATGGAACTGAATTCGAACAGAAGAAAGGTGAGGTTACACCTCCTAGAGACAAGGAAGACCTCTCGAAGAAAAGGAAGGTTTCCCCTTCGAAACTTTCCTCAAGGAAGAAATCAAAAGAAACCAGGACTAAGTTTGAGACCACCCTCACTTCAGACGACTTCAACTTCATCATTGCAGCATTGAATAATGAATCACTAGAGATAGGAGAGAAGAAAGAAGATAAGCAGGAGGAGATGTTCAGTCAGATCAAGGTTGAACTTCAAGAAGTGCAGCAGGAACTATAGTCCATCCCCGTAGTTTCTACTATGCCTCTATCAGTAGGAACACCAGATATAGGAGGTGAGCTAGCTCAACTCCACCAGATTGCTGATACAGTCGAAGCTCGCCTTCGATGAGAATAGGAGGAGACAGCGCAAGCCACCCAGTCTTTGGCACAAGTACACGAAGGCCTTCTAGAGTAGTGTAGTACTGCCAAACATGAGAAACTTACTCTACAAGAGCGGTTCAATGAAAAAAAATCCCAGCTGCATAAAGAAAAGGAATAGTTGCCTGCAGAACAACTCAAAGTTAAGGAAATGGTTCACAGAGCACTTCACTCTGTGATAGTCATTAAAGTAAAGGTCAAAGAATGAGTTCCACAGTAGATGTCACAACTCGAAGACATAATCCAATAGCTCCAGCAACGCATAGCAGACTTAGAGCTCCGCATTGTTCCCGATACCCCTCAAGATGTATGATACCAAAGGGAATCCACTTCCCATAGTGAAGTTGATAGATTAAAAGCTCTTGCCTTGGAGTGTAATCAGTTGAGTAACTGGAGCGCTCAAAGATATGAAAATCTCACTGAGAATCTTAAGTTACAGGAATTGGAGTCGCAACTCCAAGAAGTGAAGTAGTACACAGATACACTACAGGCACAGTTGAAGGCTCTGTCAGCTGTAGACAGAATGAAGAGGTCTCATGAAAAACATACAACTCAGAAGAAAATTCGTATGCTTCAAAGAAAAGTGATGGAAGTCACCCAATGACTTCAACCTCTGTAAGATAAGGCATGTATGTTGGTTACGGAGGTCGAGAGACAAGGAGCAGAGCTAGAAAAGTCCATCCTCACAGTAGAACAATGCCTAGAAGGACCAGTGAATGACACAGTGATCCAAGAGTTCACTGTACAAGAGGCCACAACAAAGTAGCAAGTTGAAGCAGCTCAATCCAAGCTCGAGGAGTTTGAGGTAGAATTGCTCAGACCAGAGTGACTCGGGACGCGTCACAGGTGAGTGTTGGGGTCTTGTTGGCCTTTGAACAAATTTTGGGAATTTATTGGTCAGTTTTGGAACTTCGACAGCATGTCAAAGAAGGAGAGAAAGGTGAAGTGGATATCAAGATATCTCGGCCCCCTTTTTGGGCCCCTTTTTTGGTTTTTGGGAATATGTAATGGGAAGGGGATATCGGCCAATGGGTTTACCCATGTTTAGGCCTATTTTGTAAGTATATATAGATGTCTAGGCCATATAGAGAAGTAGTGGATGATATATCTATGTGATGTAGGCTAAGTTCCAAGAGTTGGATCTATGTGATCAAGGCTTTGTGCATTCTGTGTAAGACTTGTAGCGATGAGTGCAAGTCCCTGTGCGATACGATAGGAGGCTTAGTGTTGTAACACGAGGAAGAAGGATCGAGCGAGTTGTGCAGATATTCTATCATGTGTGGAGTAATGGTTTTGAGGCTCTGTGATTGTAACCAATTGATCGAAGACTATAAAGAAGAAGAGTTGGTGGACATAGCCCCAGGAGAGGGGTGAACCATGTAATTCTTGTGTTATGATGCTTTGTGGTTCTATTAATGAGTTTATGTCTTCTTTTGCTAAAGTGATTTGATGTAGTTGGATGGATATACTTTCTTTGTTATTATTATATGTGGGAATGATAGATTTGGTCTACATGGTTGTGCTTAGTGATTAATATGATATGTTTACCTATGCTAAGTGCTTGGATACAATAGGTTAATGTGAATACTGGGAGGCTCTATTTTATCATCGAAGTAGATAATGATTGTATATTAAGGAATTGAAGGTGCTAAGTGCTTTATTAAAGTGTTATAATCATAGATCTATGTCCCAGCTAAGGTTGCAGACACTTGAGTCATGCAACCACCCCTGCCTCTAGCTTGGGCGAGACTTCATCTCCTTCGTGGGTGTTGTTGAAAGGGTCGGTAGTTAGGGTTTTTTGGTGCATTGTTGTAGTGTTGAACCCTAGGTCTTCCCCTGTTCCAACAATGTTCTTCCCAAAAGAACATGAAAAACTTCCATGGGAATGACATCACATAAAACCTCATCCTTACAAATTCCTATTTTAAGCTCAACTTTTCATTATATCCATGGATACTAAGTTATCAGTGCTCCCATTATCTATTATCACCTTGCACACCCTGTCTCTAGTCCTGCAAGAAATTTTGAACAAATTTTTCTTCTAGAATGGTCCTCACACCTCATTCTCTATCTCTATGAGAGTTTCCATCATCATGAGCGATCTTCCTTCTTCCATTTCTTCTGTTTTCCCCACATTCATCACATTCTCTTTTGAAATGTGAGCTCCTCGAACTCCTTCATTCTTCTTCGCAAGAAATTCCCAAGACATGTGCCTTGTCTTTCCACAGGAATAACACTTTACTTATCCTTCTCTTCCTCTTTGTATACCTCTTGGAAAAGGGTTTCTTCCTGGATAGTGTCCTCCTCTAGATATTTCTCCTCTAATTATCTAGTTTTCATAACTACCAGTTTCTTCTCCTACCTTCTCAACCTTTTCTCTTATGGTTTTCTCTCCTTTGTTAGGATTATTTCCCTTGTTCCTCTAATTATGCTTCCTTTCCAAATTTTCTGCTACCATCATGGATACCTGATAAGAATCTTCCACAATTATCATACTTGAATTCATTAATGTACCTAGGAGTCGTTTCTTCATCATTCTCCCTGTGTCGTGATCTTATGTTTAGCTTATAAAATTCCTCAATATACTCCTTCACCAACAAACCTTTATGTCTCATATTCTGTAAATTCCTAAATATATTTAACTAATCATCCTTGGGTGTGAATTTATCATTGCGCTTAGATACCATTCTATCCCAACTCTTAATATCATACTTACCTTTCCTCCTTTTGTCAACTTTCAACTCATCCCACCATAAAGTTGCATCTACCTTCAATCTGGTAACTGCATGCTTTACCTTATTCTCATCATCAATCTCCTCATATTCAATGTACTTTTCTAAAGAAACTATCGATTCAAGCATTTCTTCCACATTCAAATTACCTTCATACATTGGGACTTCCATTTTTTATCTCGTTCCT
The DNA here is from genome assembly GCA_000966675.3 of Picea glauca. Taxonomy (NCBI): domain Eukaryota; kingdom Viridiplantae; phylum Streptophyta; class Pinopsida; order Pinales; family Pinaceae; genus Picea; species Picea glauca. The sequence goes on along the minus strand of JZKD02S1993094.1, from coordinate 316,484 downwards.
AGCTTGACAATAGCCCTCAATAATTTCTCCTATGTTTCTTGTTCTGCTACAACTTCTTCTACTTCTACATCAACACTTATGTCACCAACTTTATGTTCTCTTATTTTTGTTGACTCCATAGTGTCCAACATTTCATGAAGTTGTCTCATTTCCTCTTCCATGGTTGCATTGAATACATGTCTCTCTCTGCATCTTCTTGGCGGCATGATTCTAAATTTTATTTTTCTCAGAAAGATTATTTCTTGCTCTGATACCACTTGATGGTATCAAAAACAATATTTTTTGTGCTCTGATACCACTTGATGCAAAAACCCACTGCTAACATGGGCTCACACAATCTCCGGATCTAATTATATTTCTCACAAGGAGCTAAATTATCTTTCGGGTCCTCGCTAAACCCTTAGAATTTGTTACCATATGCCTCTTCTCCCTTTTCCCTGCACAAAAAATCATGTTTGTGAGGTTCTTATTACTTCAGTGGATAAATCCATGGGAACTTGGGCCAAACCCATAGGATAAACATTTAGATGACATGAACTCAGGCACTTGAGAGCTCTGGGCTTCGGGATTTTTGACACCAACAAACTACAATTCCCCTGAATTCTGAATTCGTGAATAGAGAAACAAAGGAGGGGATCAATGTCTCATTCTATGCATCGTAATCTATGGTTCGAATAAATTTTGAGGCTCCACGATTCAATATTTTTCCCCATTTAGATGTGCAATAACTCCGAATACGTGAACTCTGAACTTGCAAATCGGACGGCTAGTGCTCAGATTAGTGATATACACTTACTCTAGGATTTAGCGTTTTTCACACCTTGAAACCCAGTTCCCTATGAATTATTGAATGTTGAATTTATGAATGGCTTAGGGATCTACGATCCCACTCCATTCTAGATATATGGTTTAGAATTACTCCAGGCTCCGAGACTTCATATCCTTTCACATCTTTCACCAACAACCTTTTGGAGTACTAAACTCTGAACATGTGAAGGGTATTGATCAATGGTCCAAGTGTCCTTTATGACGGATGGTCGATATGGACTCCCCCCTTCGGGCCTTCGATTGTTTTTTACCATAACAAATTACACCCCATATATTATTGAGTGTCGAAATGTGAACTCTTGTGATGTGTTGACATGTACACCTCATGCCAATGGTCAGGATCTACTCCAAGCTTTGGAGCTTCACTGTTTTTTCATACTCTTGCAACAACACTTCAAATTTTCTAAAGTGACGAAGTCGGAAGGACATAGAAGATTAATGACAAAACTCCTTGCTCATATATGACGACTATGAGATATATTGACTCCTTGTGAGCATATCTCATCTGCTCACCCTCAAAACAAAATGAATTCTTCCTTTTGAGAACTGAATCTCTCTATCCTTCCTAAGATTTATCAACTCAAAGGACTTACACTCTGGAAAACACCTTCCACTTCTCTCTTGATCTTGTTGACTTAACAAAGTCACCCGTGCACACCTTGCGCTTCTCCTAACTCTTGAACCTAGAATTTATTCTGGCCCACACTTGCATTATTTCTCCTAAGCTTGGAATTATTTAAATTCAAAGGGTCTTAGCCCTTTGTCCCTCCATATTACATCTTATTCCCTTGAGGAACCCATGCTCTTCCTCCTGATCTTGTCCAAAACTTTAGATGAAAATATGGTTCCATTCACTCATTGGAGTTGCCTCCTCCTTGAACTCTCATGCGTACTCCGTGTACTCACTCTCCTTGGATTTTTTTTAACACTTCACTAATTTTTCGGCCTATGCACACCTTGCACATGACTGACCTTCGATATTTAATACTCTAACAATTATATTTTCACTCCTTACACTCGCTCTACGCAAACTCACACTATCTCTCATGAGCTATTGATCCTGTAAATTGCTATGCCTTTACAGTCCTTCCATGGGAACTATGCACTCCTTGCACAAATGATTTACAAGAGAAACAATTGAAACTTACAATAACATTAAGGATTCATTCAAACAACTATTTAGATGCACACACACATACATACATAGAAATAAACAACATAACATTACCTAGTTACTCAAAGTCATACATTACATACATTTATACATGAGGGGGATTCTCGAGACTTCCCTCCAGACTATGCTAGTGCTATCATATCACAATTAAAGGATCCTATCACTAATTTTATTACATTAAATGAATAATTACAACCTAGATATGAGTCGGTGCTCAAATATGTACAATCCTTGAGGTATTAAAGGAAAATTACAATTTCCTAGAGTACTCACAATGGCTCTAGCTTCAAGATCTTATGGGAACTTTAATTACAAGGTTTTCAAAATTTAAATTGACATGCCCTCCTTGGAATCCAAACTAGTTAAGTGTGTTATGCTGGTGGATGGTGAGTCATCCTCCACCTTGTCTCATTGAATGATTACTCTTGCATTACTACACATACAAATAACTGAGATAAATGAAAAATAATATAATGATCCAATCAAAAATAAAAAAGGAGGAAATATTTAGAAATATAAAGCATATCTCTAATAGTACAAGTTCTTCCATTTTCATATATCCATAGCCCAAATAATCCTTCAAAAGAAATATTCAAATACTTTTCCCCTTAGAGAATATGCAAAGGAAGATTGAAAAACCTACCTCAAATCCCTAGAAACCTTGATTATCCATAAAGAAACATAAAATATCGATATGTAATGTCTCCAAACTAATATTTTAATGATTTACTATCACAAGAGGCCTCCATTTTCTCTAAACATATTTTGGAGATCAATAAATGCCTTTAGGTTGGAAAGAAGTTGCCATGTTAATCATGGATTCTTTAATCATTACCTAGAAGAATCCTCCTAAAACACATGTTGTTATAATATTCTAAGGCTTGCTAATTTGATTGTTTCCATTATATTTCCCATTGGACTACATGTTTTAGGTACATCTATTAATTTTGGTGCTTAATCATCCCCATAAAAAATTACTAATGAAAATCAACATTTAAAGACATCTAATCTTTTTACTAGTGGATATTTTAATGTCTCAAAACCATTTAATCCTTTCATAAAACAAATGTACAATCAACTTTATTGGCAAGTGGATCTAAGAATGAGACAAAAACATTCATATCGGTTATGAGATTATACCCCCCAAAAAATGCATATATAATATATAAGAAAAAATGTACAAAGAAAAAGGTGATATGTGGTAGAAAAATAACAAAGCTTAATGAGATGCACTCTTTATTAAAGTGTGTAAAAGGATTAGATCCTTGCTAAGGAAAATGTAAATAGATCTAATCTTTGTTGAAATGTGTAAATAAATTCCATCCTTGTTGAAGTATAACATTGTTATGGTTAAGAAGATAACATTTCACAATTTTAAAGTTTTATAATACATAAAGAAAAAAAACCTAAACTAGGAAGAGAAATCAAATATCACCATAGTAGTTTACCCTTAACACTAAACCAAATTCCAAATGAAAAATCAAAATATCATTATTGTAAAGTGATTTGGCAAAAATAAATAAAAATATATCTAAGATATACGTCACTCCATCGGCTAAAAACAATAAATGTCAATCAATAAATATGTGCCTTTGACATAAATCAATCCCAATTCTAAATATGTGAAAATTTTGATACTCGAGCCTAGAAGCCATAGATCATCCAGGTACACATACTAGAAGTCTCTAGCTGAATTCTGGAATAAAATGGTGATACATCGTAGCCCTATTAAAAAAGGCATGGGATAAAATAAAAAGTTATAATGAAATTACAAATCAAAACAAGAAAACCAAAACGCAACATCATCTAACTGAAAAGAATGGATAGAACCATTGAGCATTGGAGGCAACTAGGGAGAAAACAACTTCAAGGGAAGGGTGGCTAAGATGCTCAACAATCACTAGTCTGTCAACGGTACATTTAATTATTATTATTTCCTATGCACTCTGCTCTTCTGAGAAGCCCTAAAATGTTTTGAATGTTTTGTAAATTAATTCAGTAATATTAATTATTCGCTTTCAAATGTGAGGTATAACTTTCCTTTCATTCTATCCATTTGATTACAAATATTTGAGTTTTCGCTTATTCTATACGAATGCGAGATATCATTGATTGTAAAATCTCAATGGAGGATTAAAGCCCTTCCAAAACCATTCACAAATGAATTAGAGAAACATGTATGTATGGCTCATTTTCTCTCAATAGTTTATCCTTGATGTCATTACTCTACTTATCTGTCGTCTTTTCAATAGTCCAATCCCCTATATTATCATTTTCGTTAGTATAATCCCGTCAGTTTTATAATTTAATCCATCTTTCCAGTAGTTAACCTAACTATATTATCTCTCTTTATTTAACTATAATTTAATCTATCTTTTCAGTAGTTTAACCTAACTATATTATCTGTCTTTATTTCAATAATTTTTCATAATCCCAAAGTTTAATTTCATGATTGAAGAGTTTAACAGACCCATTTTTATTATTGAATTTAGGTTTTTTATTCGTTTAACCCCAACAAATGTTTTAATTGTCTCTCAGGAATTTAATTTTCCTTCTGAACAGTTTATCGTGTCCATCTTTTCTTATTGAATGTGAGTTTTTATATTCATCTAACCCCGCCTGCATTATGTAATTAGTTAACTAATTAGAAGAGCAATTTCATTCCTAATTTATTTTCCTTGGCTTTTTATCTCTTAATAGTTTTCTTTGAATGCTAATTTAAGCTGCCCTCACCATGCAATTCAATTTCAACAAAGTTTTA
>JZKD02S1993094.1:289852-303786 GCA_000966675.3 Picea glauca | reverse complement strand
ATCCTGGAATAATTTGAAATCAATGAATATTGATGCAGGAGCATCACCAACTCATCAAGCAAGCCAACGCGAAAGCGGAAAGACAGCTGGACAAGCCAGCACAAATTTTGAAATACTTTGGGATTGTTGTGCAAGTCTTTAATGAAGCCATTTATGAAGGCGCACTTTGTATATTGTAATGGACCTTTAGCGGATAGCTCTCGTCCTTAGGTAGATAGTCGGCATTTAATAGACTTAATGCTGGTAGATAGGAATTTAATTCTAGTATTGATAGCTTTAGAGTCAGGGAGGGAAAACGGATATAGACACCCTCATTGTATCATTGTATTATTAGATTATTGAAGCAGGAGAGAAAGAAGAAGAAAAGAACTTGTGCAATTGGAAATCGCGAAAGGAGATATCCTGATAGAAGGGTAGTGTGGACCACGACGGGAGTTAGTGGAGGGCAGGTGTCACCCCATATCGGGGATCAGGGAAAGGGAAGTCCCGAATCCATCAACATCAGGATTCGTGATCCCGCGAATCCCGAAATCCTGACAGAGGTGTTGAACAGGAGTGGAAAATTCAACCCACACGTGCACATAGGCGTATCGGCATATCGGGAATCGGGGATCAATAAGGTAAGTTATTATTGACAGCATAAGTTCTGAAATCCCGACGGGAGGATTCTCGATAGGAACAACGAAGCATTGGTCATTACCCATTGGGTTTCGGGGTATTGTGAAGTGCGAGGTGTGTGACTAGAGAATTTGTGAAATCCCTAGGTCCAATTTCCCGATCATTAAGGGGGATCAGTGGAAGAGAACTCTATGGGTACTGAAAAGTCTCGATAAGGGATTTGAAGAGCATTTCAGTTCTTCGAGCCTAGGGAAGAGAAGGTCCTGTGTGAGTGGACGTGCCCTGGGTGGCACTTTTGCGTCAGAGTGGTATCAGAGCAGGAATATTTTTTTTCTTTCGGTAGTAGAGGAGAGGATTTGCAATGGCACCAAGGAGAGAGAGACAGTCACCTAACCCAAAGGATAGAGAGGTACGAAGAAGAGGCAAGCCAGTAGAAAATCCAGAAATGGAGAGACAGATGTGAGATCTTCGAGCAAGACATGAGGAGATGGAGACAGTGCAAAGACGCACAGCTAGTGCAGGGGATCTTAGTGATTCCGACAATGAAGTTGAAGTAAGTTGCAGCCGAGGATGCAGCCAACGAGCGGTTGATAAAAGCTATCGCCTCGATGAGTTCAAAAAAAAATATGGACATTCCAACTTATGAAGGGAATCTGGATGCAGAAGATCTTCTAGACTGGATTAGAGCTCTTGACACTTATTTCAATTATGAATATATCAAAGAAGATAAGAAGGTTAGGCATGCTGGCACAAGATTGAAGGGACACATAGCATTATGGTGGGACGAGATTCAAGAAGATAGACGCTGCAAAGGCAAGCAAAATATTAAAAGATGAGATCGAATGATTGCAAAGATGAAGGCAAAGTTCATCCCAAGGGATTATCAAATCACACTGTTAAGGTGAATGCAGAACCTGAGATAGAAGTTGATGACAGTGAAGGAGTATACTGAGGAATTCTACAAGCTAAATATCAGAGCAGATCATCGGGAGACCGATGATGAAAAGGTAGCCAGGTATATGAATGGGTTGAGGTATGATATCTAGGATGAGATGAGTATGATAACCATCCGAACGGTGGAGGATGCATATCAAATGGCGTTGAAAGCTGAAGAGAAGCTGAACCGTAAGCCAGGACAGTGAGGCCGAGGTTGGAGTCTGCCCAAAGGTAAGTCAGTTGCCCAAGATAGGTTCCAGAGATCCAAGGATGACTGGAAGAAGCCTCAGACTAGAACAGAAAGAGGTGGAACCTCACAGAGGGGACCACATGTTGAACAAAGAGGGAAGCATACAGAACATAGAGGAGAGTATGTTGACGCAAACACTTTTCCTCGTACTAGAGGTAGAGGAAGAGGAAGAGGTGGAGTAATTACTTGCTTCACATGTGGAAAGAATGGCCACAGGTCATTTGAGTGTCCAGAGAAAAGGAAGGATATTGGAGAATCTCACATCACTGAAGCACAGAAGCGGGATGTTGAGACCGAAGACACCGAAGGTGGAAGGTCGTTGATGATGCATAAAGTTCTCTTAACAACCGGGAAGGAGGTGGAGGACTTATCTCAAAGGACCAAACTTTTCATAACAGCATGCAAGACCAAAGACAAGGTGTGCAAGGTTATCATGGACAGTGGTAGCACAGATAATCTCGTTTCAACCGAGATGGTAGAAAATATGGAACTGGAGACAACTGATCACCCGAGTCCATACAAAGTTTCATGGCTACAGAAGGGACATCAGGTGAGTGTCACTAAACAATGTTTAGATGAATTCAAAATTGGAGGATATAATGATAAGGTCTTATGTGATGCCATTCCTATGGATGTATGTCATTTATTGTTGGGTAGACCATGGCAATATGACAAAAATGTGGTTCATAATGGGAGAATGAACACATATACCCTGGAGAAGGATGGGAGGACACAGGTTTCTTCCGATAAAGGATAAGGAAGTGAAACCGGAAGTGAACAACACAATACTTCTCATGAGTGGGAAGGAACTTCTTACAGAGATGGAGAAGGAAGAATATCCACAATTCTTTGTGATCAGGAAACCCAAAATCATTCTGACCAGCACAAGAGTGGATGATTTTCCAGATGAAATTCAGGAACTGCTTGGAGAGTTCACTGATATCATAGTGGACGAATTATCTCATTTGTTGCCACCGATGAGGAGTGTGAGTCATCACATTGACCTCATACCAGGAGCTAGTTTGTCGAACAAAGTCCCGTACAGGTTGACGCCGCAGGAGAATGAGGAGGTTAAGAGGCAGGTCCAGGAGCTATTGGATAAATGATTGGTTAGAGAAAGTTTGATTCTGTGTGTTGTTACAACAGTATTCAGTCCAAAGAAATATGGAGGTTGGAGAATGTGTACCGACTCAAGGGCGATCAACAATATTACCATCAGGTACAAATTTCCACTACCGAGAATGGATGATCTGATGGATTGCCTGAGCAGGGAAAAGTATTTTTCAAAAATAGATTTGAAAAGCGGATATCACCAGATTTGTATGAGAGAAGGCGATGATTGGAAGACAGCCTTCAAGACAAACGAAGGTTTGTATGAGTGGTTGGTCATTCCATTTGGCTTGACAAATGCACCAAGTACTTTTATGAGGTTGATGAATGAAGTCCTGAAGGAGTTCATTAGAAAGTTTGTCATTGTGTATCTAGACGACATACTGATTTACAGTAAATCAGAGGCTGAGCACCTGAAACATTTGACCATTGTGATAAGGAAGCTACAGTAGGAGAAGCTGTTGATTAATATGAAGAAGTCCTCATTTATGAAGACAGATCTCATTTACTTGGGTTTTGTTATTTCAGCGAATGAGTTGAAGATGGATCCGAATAAGGTAGAAGTGATCAAGAATTGGCCATCACCGAGAAATATTTTCGAGGTGAGAATTTTTCATGGTTTAGCTAGTTTCTACCAAAAATTCATCAGGAATTTCAGTGGAATTAGCGTAGAAATGATGGATACAGTGAAGAAGCAACATAAAACTTTTCACTGGACAACAGAGGCTGAAAAGATCTTCAATCTGTTGAAGTGGAAGATCACAGAACAACCGGTTTTGGTGTCGCCAGATTTTCAGAAAACATTTCAAGTGAAATGTGATGCGAGTGGCTTTGCCATAGGAGGGATATTGAGCTAGGAGGATAGACCTGTTGCATATTTCAGCGAGAAGCTGGATGAGGTAAAGGTGAAATACTCCACGTATGATAAAGAATTTTATGCTATCATACAAGCACTGAAGAAGTGGAGGCATTACTTGATCCCAAAAGAATTTGTTTTCTATAGTGATAATCACGCATTATAGTTTGTGACTCAACAGGAGAATTTGAATCAGAAACATGCTAAATGGGTAGAGTATATGCAGAATTTCACATTTGTGATTAAGCATATTTCAGGTACTGCTAACAAAGTGGTTGATGCTTTGAGCAGGAAGTGTCTGTTGCTGCAGGAGTTCCAAGTAAAAACATTGGGTTTTGAAAACCTCAGGGACATGTATGCAAGTGATGCAGATTTTGGAAAGGCATATGAAGCAGTTGAGAATCCAATTCTCAAAGACAGAAGCCCTTGGATAGATTATATGATCCAGGAGGGATTGTTGTTCAGAGGTAATCAACTGTGTATTCCAAATTGCTCCATGAGGGAGAACTTGTTAAAGGAGAAGGACAGTGGAGGATTGGCAGGGCATTTTGGCCATGACAAAACATTTGCGAAGATGAGTGAGTCATATTTTTGGCCAGGGATGTAGTCAAAAGTCAATATATTTGTTGATAGATGTAGAATTTGCTAGCATGCGAAGGGGAGAAAGCAGAATGTAGGTTTTTATCAGCCATTGCCCATACCAGAGAGGCCATGGGAGGCGAACAACATGGATTTTGTATTGGGGTTGCCAACAACACAAAGGGGTGTTGATTCAATCTTTGTGGTAGTTGACATATTTTCTAAGATGGCACATTTCATTCCATGCCAAAAAACCAGTGATGCGACTCACATCGCGAATTTGTTTTTCAAGGAGGTCATTCGACTTCATGGATTTCCGAAAAGCATAGTTTCGGACAGGGATACGAAATTCATTGAGCATTTTTGGAGGATGTTATGGAAGAAGTTAGGAACTAACTTGGCATTTAGTTCTTCTTATCATCCTCAAACAGATGGACAAACATAGGTGGTAAATAGAAGTCTGGGAGACTTGTTGAGGAGCCTAGTGACAGAGCACCATAGCAGCTGGGATAACATATTACCACAGACAGAGTTTTCATACAACGATTTAGTGAATCAGATCATAGGAAAGAGTCCATTTCAGGTTGTATATGGGATGCAACCGAGAGGAGTTTCTGAGCTGAGGGATTCAGAACAGACTTCTACTAGCAGTGCTAGTGCAGAAGAATTTGTTGAGGCAATGAAGGAACGATTGCAAAATTCAAACCAGGAGTATAAATGCAAAGCAGATCAACATCGGACACAACCTCAGTTTGAAGTTGGTGATCTAGTTTTGGCACATTTAAGGAAAGAAAGGTTTCCGAGGGCAACATACAATAAGTTAAAAATGAAGAAAATTGGGCCATGCAAGGTCCTGAAGAAATTCAGAGAAAATGCTTATGAGATTGAAGTGTCGGAGGGCATCGGCATATCTACGATATTCAATATTGCAGATTTATATCCATACAAGTCTAGAGAAGCAGAGACTGGAGCAGAGGAGCCAGTGATCCAATGGATGAAACAATTGCCATTTGCAGAAAATCCGCAGATGGAGTGCATATTGGACAAGAGAGTGGGTAAGAAGACCAGAAGAAAAGAATACTTCGAGTACCTGGTCAAGTGGAAGAACCACCCAGTGGAGGATGCCAGCTGGGAGACAGAAGAAGAAATACAAAAACATGAACGAACCGTGCAGGAGCTCATGGACAGGAGCCCATGAAAGTTTTCAAGATGAGGAGTATGATGCAAGAGCATCACCAACTCATCAAGTGAGCCAGCACGGAAGCGGAAAGACAGCTCGACAAGCCAGCACAAATTTTGAAATACTTTGGGATTGTTGCGCAAGTCTTTAATGAATCCATTTATGAAGGCGCACTTTGTATATTGTAATGGACCTTGAGTGGATAGCTCTTGTCCTTAGGTAGATAGTCGGCATTTAATAAACTTAATGCTGGTAGATAGGAATTTAATTCTAGATTTGATAGCTTTAGAGTCAGGAAAGGAAAACGGATATAGACACCCTCATTGTATCATTCTATTATTAGATTATTGAAGCAAGAGAGAAAGAAGAAGAAGAGAACTCATGCAACTAGAAATCGCGAAAGGTGATATCCCGATAGAAGGGCAGTGTGGACCACGACGAGAGTTAGTGGAGGACAGGTGTCACCCCATATTGGGGATCGGGGAAAGGAAAGTCCTGAGTCCATCGACATCAGGATTTGCGATCCCGCGAATCCTGAAATCCTGACAGAGGTGTTGAACAGGAGTGGACAAGTCAACCCACACGTGCGCATAGGCGTATCATCATATCAGGAATCGGGGATCAATAAGGTAAGTTAATATTGACAGCATAAGTTCTGAAATCCCGATGGGAGGATTCCCGATAGGAACAACAAATAGTTGGTCATTACCCATTGGGTTTCGGGGTATTGTGAAGCGCGAGGTGCATGACTAGAGAATTTGCGAAATCCCGAGGTCCGATTTCCTGACCATTAAGGGGGATCAGTGGAAGAGAACTCTGTGGGTATTGAGAAGTCTCGATAAGGGAGTTGAAGAGAATTTCAGTTCTTTGGGCCTAGGGAAGAGAAGGTCGTGTGTAAGCAGCGTACCTGAGGGTGCGGTTGCATCAAATATTTAGTGTGTGGAATTAAATTGTGCTATCATATAAACAATAGGCCCTTAAAATTCAAATTGGTCCTTATTATGCTTGTGGTTATGGAATTTAAAAAAAAGATCTTTTATTTCCTTGATTCTTTTAAGAATAAGAAATTTAACATCCTTTAATAATTTAATGCTCCATCTCTCAAGTCCATCTGTCAATTCGTATATGGAAGATCTCCGAACTCTATTCGGAGGACAAGGAACAATGAAACTGCAATGTTTCCCTAGGCAGCCCACAGGTTCCTTTGTCAATTTGTATATCATGGAGTTGTGGGTAGCTTTTGTATAGCGTGGAACGATAAATTCCCAATTTTCAGCCTGCAAGCCTGAACAAAAGAGACCCATTTTTCATCATGCTAGCCCCACAGCCCCCGATAAAAAAAAATCGTTAAATATGAAATACATACGGAATTGTTACGGGACAATAAAAGTGAAATCTTTAGTGAACCAACCCGAGTCCTCTTGTCAATTTGTATATGCAGGAAGTATGGATGATATTTCTAATAGAGGGAACAATGGAGAGTTTATTTTCGGCCCACTCGGCCGCAAACCCACCATCCAAAAACTGCCTAAAACTGCAATGTTTAGTCAACCAGCCCGAGTCCTCCTTGCAATTTGTATATCGTAGAAGCTTGGGTGGTATATGTAGGAGAGGGAACAATAAAGACTCTATTTTCAACCCTCCAAGCCACCAAGTCATGATCCAAAAACTTCCCAAGTATAGAATGATGAATCTGCATATGTTATATAAAATCTCATTCCGTAGTTAATATAGAGACTATGTCAACAAGTCTGCTTGTCAATTTTTATATCGCAGAAGTGAAGATGCTATTTGTAGAACACGAAACAATAGATACTTAATTTTAATCCCACCAGGCCAAGAATCCATGATCTAAAAAGTGCTCATGTATGGAATGAGGGATTTGCATATGTTCTAGAACAATGTGTTTGTACAACGGGGAACAATAGAGGCTTGGTGGGGGCTTGGTGGCTTTTTCCTTTCTTTTCCTCAGTCAAATTGACATGAGAGCTAGTGGCTCATGCACTAGAATAGGAACCTGGTTGAAGTCTACATCTTCCTCGCTGAGCTTATTCTTTCGGAAAATGAAAAAGCTCACTCCCGAAGAATGAGGGTGAGGAAGGAACTAGATACATTGGTAATTATGGGAGAGTTTAGGTTCTTTGTATTAGTCTAAGTTCTTGGTAAACAAAATTTTCTTTCTCTAATGCCGATGATGAAAACACCCTCCTATTAAGTAAGACACCTTCCCAAGTCCAAGCCTTTTGATTTGGGAGGTTCTAAAAAGTAGGCCCCAATTCTATCACTAAGAACCTAGCCTCCACTTCAACGTTTAAGGATCTCAGTAGTATTCCAGCATATTGTTTGCTAGGCCATATGACTACCTAACTAATCCAATGTTCAATAAAGCAACCCGAGTCCACTTGTGAGTATGCAATGAGGGTTCCACATATTTAATTTTCAACCTGCCTCGCTGTGAACCCATGATCCAAAAAATGCCCATCTATGGAATGAGGGATCCGCATATGTTCTAGAACAATACAAATGCACTATTCATGCAATAATCCTACAACTCCTCCTGTCAATTTGTATGTCACGGAAATATCGATGCTATTTGTAGGAGACAAAACAATAGACACTATATTCGGTCAGCCAGACCGGGAACCCATGATCCAAAAATTGCCTAAGTATGGAATGAGGAATCCACATATGTTGTATAAAATCTCATTCCATACTTTATATAGAGGCTATGTCCACAATCCGAAGTGTAAATTTGTATATCGTGGAAGTATAAGTGTTATTTATAGAACACAAAACAATAGATACTTAATTTTCAGCCCGCCAGGCCGCCAACCCACAATCCAAAAAGTGCCCAAGTATGGAATGAGGACTTCGCATATGTTCTACAACAATACAAAGTTCATCCAAGAAACCCATAGGTCCTCATATGTTTTAGAACAATGTATTTTTACAACATGGAACAATAGAGGCCCAATTTCCATCCTGCCAGCCCCAGAGTGCCCGATAAAAAAAAATCGCTAACAATGAAATTGATACTGGATCGCAATGGCATAACAAAAGTCCAATGTTCAATGAAGCAGCCCGAGTCCACCTGTAAATTAATGTGCAATTAGTGATTCGCATATGATGTATAAAATCTCATTCCATACTTTATATATAGACTTTGTCCCCAGGTCTGCATGTCAATCTGTATATCGCGGAAGTGTGGGTGCTATTTGTAGGATACAGAACAATAGATACTTAATTTTCAGCTCGCCAGGTCACGAACCCACGATCCAAAAAGTTCCCAAGTATGGAATGAGGGATCCACATATCTTCTAGAACAATACAAATGTAATGTTCAGCCAAGCAGTCCATAGCAACTTGTGTCAATTTATATGTCGCGGACAGCTCCAGAGCCCTCGATCAAAAAATATCGCTAACTATGAAATTGATATGGGATCGCAATGGGACAATAAAAGTCCAATGTTTAGGGAAGAAACTTGATTCCACCTATCAATTTGTATATCTCTAAAGTATAGATGCTATTTGTAGGTGACGAAACAATAGACTATTTTCGGGGTGCTAGGCTTCAAACGTGTGCTCCAAAAACTGCCTAAGTATGCAATTAGTGATCCGCATATTCTTTGTAAAATCTCATTCCATATTTTATATACATATTATGTCCACAGGTCCGCATGCCAATTTGTATATTGAAGAAGTGTGGGTGCTATTTGTAGGATACAGAACAATAGATACTTAATTTTCAGCTCGCCCGCCCATGAACCTGCGATCCAAAAAAGTGCCCAAGTATGGAATGAGAGATACACATATGTTCTAGAAAAAAACAAATTCAATGTTTATCCAATAATCCCATGGCAAATCATGTCAATTTGTATGTCACGGAAATCTTAGTGCTATTTGTAGGATAGGGAACAATAGAGACTCTTTTTTCAACCCGCAATACTGCAAACCCACGATAAAAAAACCGCCAAAATATGGAAACAGGGATCTTCATATGCTCTATAAAATCTCATGTCAATACTTTATATAGAGAATCATCTCCAAAACTCCCACCTTCAATTTTCATATCGCAAAAATCTTGGTGCTATTTGTAGGAGACATAACAATAGAGACTCTATTTTCGGCCTGTCAGGCCGTGAATCCAGGATCCAAAAACTGCGTAAGTATGGAATGAGGAATCTACATATGCAGTATAAAATCTCATTCCATACTTTATATAGAGACTATTTCCAGAAGCCCGCTTGTAAATTTGTATATCAAGGAAGTTTAGGTGTTATTTGTAGGACACAGAACAATAGATACTTAATTTTCAGCCCTCCAAGCTGCGAACCCGTGATCCAAAAAGTGCCCAAGTATGGAATGAGGAATTCTCATATGTTATAGAACAATACAAATACAATGTTCATCCAAGCAACCTGTAGGTCCTCCTATCAATTTGTATATCGTGAAAATGTGGTTGTTATTTGTAGTACAGGGAATGAAGAATCCGCATATGTTCTAGAATAGTACAAATGCAATGTTCATCCAAGCAACCCATAGGTCGTGCTGTCAATTTGTATATCATGGAAATATGTGTGTTATTTGTAGGGCACAAAACAATATTTAGTATTTTTTCAACCTGCCAGGTCGTGAATCTGTGATAAAAAAAGTGCCTAAGTATGGAATAAGTGATCTGCATATGTTGTATAAAATCTCATGTCTATACTTTATATAGAAACTCATCTCTGCAAATCCCACTATCAATTTGTATATCATGGAATTGTGGGTGCTATTTGTAGGGCACAAAACAATAGATACTCAATTTTCAGCCTGCCAGACCGCGAACGCGAGAAACAAAAAATGCCCAAGTATGGAATCTTGAATTCAAATATGTTCTATAAAATATGATGTCCATAATTTATAAAATTAGATGTTTAACCAACCAACCCACAATTTTGAACCATCCAACCCACAACTCCGCCTATCATTTTGTATCTCGCGGAAGTGTAGGTGCTATTTGTAGGACACAAAACAATAGAGGCTCAATTTTCAGCCCACCAGGCTGAGAACCCGTCCACCAGGAAGAGAACCATCAAGCCTTCATGTCTCCTGGGTATATCTTCTTCCATTTTCTTTTGTAACCTGCCTAACCACTTTCCATATGAAATAATTAAGCTTTAATGCTAGTAGCCATCCTGCAACAATCGTTACAGTTGTCATTAATGTACGAAATTTTGGAGAATATTTGTCATTAGTACGAATTAATCTAAGATGTGCACACAAGCATGTTATCCTTTCCAAGTGTTCATTTCAAAGGAGATGCAATATTTTTTTTTTGTCCGCCAACGGGTTGGAACTTTTAAGAAATTTATGATTCCTAATGTCTTTTCACTGTCACCACCACCTTCGCACCTTTTTCAAATTGTGCAATTAGTGAGTTGTGATGGTCACAGCTCATTCTGCATGAACCCTGGAAATTGTCATTGATCAGCGAAAGGCTCAAGGAGATATTCCATTGATAGGCATTAACTAGACTTTGCAGAGGCTTATATTATCCTTCCCCGATTTTCATTTGAAACATCATCTGAATCAAACCAAAATTCTTAACAACTTTTGGCGGCAGTTCTCTCCACACATAGTTAACACATTGGGGCATAATGGCCACATGTTCCACTATCCCAAGGCATATTCTTACTATTCATCTCTCTCCAACCATGAGAAAAAAATGAGATGGTCCCTTGGTACACCGAGAGATATATTTCAAGTGAAAAAATTCGATGCCAACCTTGGCTACTCAGAGAACCTACCCACTTCCAGTCATGCTTGTTGCAGAACTTTATGAAATGAATTCCAAGATAGGAGAAGATGATCTGATGGACGATGATACGGCAATGTATGATGGCAATGTAGAAAATATTTCAACTCCTGGGCCTAAATTGAAATGAACCATAATGAACGGACCTTCCCAACTTGGTGATTGCACTCATGACAACACCAAAAGGAGTTTCAGAAACAAAAACGGATAGTGAACGCAACAGTCACTTTGCATCGCCAAAGTAGGAATTCCAGAGTTCCAAATTAGTCCATTCTGGGTGGAAGATTTTGAATGTAAAGAAATCATATGTTGATGCTTCTATAGATATATTTCAAGACAAAAAAATATTGGTTAACATTTTCGGGTATCAGGTGAAAAAATTTTGTTGTTGCAACGCATTTTCGTACTAGTCATCTCCTTCTACCCAGAATGGACTAATTTGGGCCTCTGTAATTGCACGTGCAAGCTGTACTACTAATTTTTTTTTGACTATGAAGAGTCGCTTTCAACTAAGGGATATTCCACTTGCCCTACAACCATTTTCGTCTTCTTCCTCAGGCAAAGCTTCTGAAAAATATCAATTTCAGCAAAGGATGATTAATTGAGGAGAAAAATCCAAGGATCTTACGTACTGGAGAACCCGTGCCTGTGTTTGTCGTAGATACCTTCAATGTTTTCAACCAAAGAACTAGATCCAATTTCTAAGCATAGATGTACAATAATTAGTACTTTTCTTATTTTT
Organism: Picea glauca; assembly: GCA_000966675.3. Classification (NCBI taxonomy): domain Eukaryota; kingdom Viridiplantae; phylum Streptophyta; class Pinopsida; order Pinales; family Pinaceae; genus Picea; species Picea glauca. The sequence goes on along the minus strand of JZKD02S1993094.1, from coordinate 291,718 downwards.
TTAAATGGAATTGCTATTACAAAATTTTGGCCTTGGACTCTTTGTCTTTGTCTCTTTTTGGGGTTTCACGCATGTTCTAATTGGCATACTTCGGTGCTCTCATAATTCTTCGATCTTTTGTTTACTAATACCAATGTAAAATGTTCTAGCAAAATCATTCTTCTTCTTTCTAGAGATGCAATTATTAAGTTTTAATGCTAATTAGTACAAAACAAAGTTCACTACTTCAGTTGGTATATTACAGTCATGGAATAATGTATCAAGAAAATAATTGCATGTGCACGTTGCAATAAAATGTAATCTTCAACAACGCATTTCCTGATAACTAGTAGATCCTGATTTTGCAACAATGGGGCTTCTTTGAAACCAATTTGCACTTATGAAAAATGTCTTTTTCCTTTCTATTTTCCTAATTCACACGTTTCCAACCACCGCTTCCCCTTTCTTTAAATTGACCCTCTATTTTTCCCTATCCCACAACTACCACCTAGAGTTCCGCCATATAGAAATTGACAGGAGGCCCCTGTTGGATACTTCAACATTGCACCTCTACCTTTCTAGGACCTCCAAACAACATTCGTAGATTTGCTATATACAAATTGACAGATATACACATTTGCAACCATTCTTATATCATGCCTTTTTTTGTATTACGGTCGACCTATCATGCCCTTTTCATGATCTCTTCTGTTTTACACATTTTGCACTCAAAAATTCTGAAACATGAAATTTTACCCTTTTCCGTATTACGGTCCACCTATCATGCCCTTTTCTGTGATGCAGGTGTTTTTCACTGAAAACTTTCGAGAAATACAATTTAACCACTTCTTCGTTGCATATTTACTGGAAGTATTGCCAACCTGTTTTGAAGCCCATCTGTCTACTTTCCATACTTCGCCATTTGTTCAAATTTCTTTAGGCAATCGTCCCTTTGCTGGGTTGAAGAAATATTCAGTTCGTAGTCGTTATTTCCTGTGTTGACGTCCTTTTGGAATTAGCAGTTGGCAATTATATATAGGATATTATTGCTACGCATGCAATTAGAAATTTACCTATTCCATACTTGGCCATTTTCCCAAATTTCTGCAAATATACAAACCAGTCACTGTAGGGGCCGAATAGATTTAACGTCAAATAATTCCATAAATTGTAACAGTATTGATTTAAGAATTTTCACTAATTTCTTTTAATTGAGCAAAACAATAAAATTCAAATATTTCTTATTTTGAGCACATTCGCATATAAATTTATCAACAAATAATAAAATTCTATATAAAATAAAACAAATACACAATTTGAATTACCTCGGTCTTATGCTAATTTGCCTTGTTGCCTTATTGTTTCCTTCCTGCTTCCAAATGCACTTACCAACACTGTCCAAACCTACTATCCTCCGTGCCAACTAGGAAAACTACCTAGCTACAGGATATCATATGGATATCCTGGCCCCCGTGCCAAAAACCTCCAGCAAACGGGTGCTTGTACTGATCCAATCTGACTCCAAAACTCAACTCCCTTCTCTGCAAATCTAGGAGAGCCCCATCAAACAATCCCCAATCTCCCGTAGAATGATAATGCCCTTCATAAACGTCCTCCGCCTCCATATCCTTCGTTCACTGCCTCATGCATTTACTTCCTTACCAACCCATTTATTACCTTATCTCCTCATAATTAATTTCTTATCCCTTCCCGTGTACATAAGTATTTAACAAATTAACTTATAATTTATTATTCCTATTAATTTAATACATATGTCAATGAATGTAACATGTAATTAATTAATCAATTAATTAATCAAATTGCAACCATTAATTAATTAATAATTATTTAATTAGTATCATTATACCAATCTTGTTTAATTAATAC
>JZKD02S1993094.1:234102-278052 GCA_000966675.3 Picea glauca | reverse complement strand
ACATTACTCCATTAGGGGATTGGCTAGGTTAGGGTTAGGATTAAGCATCTAATCTTGATTTCTTCACCCTTATGAAAAAATTATTGGTTCCCTTGCCCTGTAGCTATGCTAGCCTTGCGCCATACTTGCCACTTCCTATGTTTACTCTCCTAGTGCATATGTCGCCTCCTTCCTGCTTGTCCTAGTCTAAGCCCTTTTAACTTTTCACTTAAAACTTGATTAAAGTGACTTCCAACCTTATGTTTATTAATTTGCACCGAAAGGCGTACACCTATTGACAATGGGCACAATTAATGATCTTTTAATCTTATTTAACCTTAAACCCTTATCTGATGGCTATGCATTGAAGATGCTGGCATATTTTTAGTTGTCCTCTAAAATCAATGGGTCAGATTTATTGTTCATAACTTTCTTGCATTTATCAAGGCATCCGTTAACATGTTTACTTTTTAACATTTACCTAATCACATTAAAAAAAAATTGTTGTAAGGATATATAATTACCACGTTTAAATGATTAAATAGGATTAAACTGTGGCATCTAAATAATTGTCCACAACTGCCAGCCACGTTTTGGCATTCACCAGCGCTATGTACCTTTTGGCGTTAGTGTTCTTCTTAAGATGCTTCATTTGGTGGGGGTCTTGGGTTCAAAACCCATGGACCCCAAAATGTTTTTTATTTAATTAATTAATATACTTAGTTTTAATTTTCTATGTATATTATATCATTATTATTATTTTTTTTCAAAGGCACATACATGGTGCATTGGTGTTTGGTTGTTTCTTAAGGCTTAGCTAGTGGGTGGTGCTCATGGTTTCAAAACCCATAGACTCCATATCACCCCCTCTTTTTTTTTTGTAATAGTTTATATATATATATATATATCATCAGTTTAAATTAATTAATTTAAATTTTAAAATCCCTAATTCGAAATAAACCTCATTTATTTAATTTACCTACTATAGTAATTGTTTATTATAGTTATATATATTTATATTTATATATTTTTAAATAATAAATAACCATAAACTAAAATTATAAAAATAACATAATAAATAAATAAATAAATAAAATAAAACATTTACATTATGACTAAAATAAAATAAGAAAAAAAAAAAAAAAACTTTGAGTCAGCGAGTGGGTCCTCACATGAGGCCCACATGCCCCCTTCTCCTTGTTCTTATCCCTTATCCCTAAAACCATACACCTGCCATCTCTTCGAACCCTATGCATCCTTCCTCTCCCACCTCCTTCTCATTCACCGAGACCTTCCTCGTACCATTTTTTCTGCACCACAGATCTTGCCTTTGCTCTATTCAGAGGTTCCAAGAATCTCGCCTGCCATGGCTCACATCCTTGCCATTGTTCTGAGCACTTTGCTAGTGCTGTCCATTGTTGTATCTGCTGCCAAATCATTTGAAGAAACAGAGTGTATTGATATGGTCACTGACAAGATCTAGGACCTAGAGTCCATTCTCTTTAAAATTTTGGGAACCAATCCCAAGTCTGTACTGTTTCTAGAGTTCGCTCTCAGGTTTGGCAAGAGGTACAATTCAGTCTTTCAACTTGTGCACAGATTCAATGATTTCATGAAGAACGTGGAGTTGATTGAGTCAAAAAACATCATGAACCTTCCTTATACTTTGGCAATAAATGGTAATTTCACCCTTTTCTTCATCACACAAGCATCAACATCAGTAGCGTTTACACAGGCCTACGCCCCCACCAGAACCTGAGAAACAACAACAAGAGGTCATTGTTTCAGAATACTATGTTGTCGAAGCATAGAAGCCCAATCCCATATCCCTTCCTAGTCTCCTCACAAGATCGACATTGGTATCATTAGCCTTGGGTTAGATTCTCCCCTCCAATCTCCTCCCCTCCAGGACAGGTCTACTCCCAATTCCTACACCCACCAGGAGGTCTCTCACGAGGAGATTGCCACGGAGGAGAAGATTAAGTCTTCTCTCGAGGAGGAAGGGGTGGAGACTAAGCTCTTTTGGGGCAGTACATTGTATCATCCTAAGGACTTTCCCTTCAAATTGCAAGACATGCCCTCCAATTATGGGGGATTTTAGAGAAAGGGTCCAAAGGCTCAGCATGAGGCAGATTATCAAAGACCCGGAGCAGCTTAAGGGGTTGCTGACCCGTGGTGATGTCAAGCCAGGAAAGGTTCCCAACCCCTTGGATCTTGGTTTGAATCCTAATTTTGGGCAGGATGGCAATATTGTTGTTAATGCATCTCTTACTGGAGGTGAATCAAAATCATTGCAAAGGTTAAAAAGGTTTTCCATAGAATGTAGAGAGAAGCCCAACAAGCTTGGTAAGGACGGCTCTGGAGAAAGTCTTTATGGTGCAAAATTCTCATGTAAGATTTCACCTTGGTTGGCCATGGGTTGTCTTTCACCATGTTATATTTTTCTTCTACTTCGTGTACATCGACATCAGGGCCATACCTGCAGGCCTTAGGATTCGTAAAGAGGAAGGCAAACACAATCTTTTTGAAGAAAATTCTTCTGATGTGGAAGAGGTCTCTGGTATTTCGAGCTTCTTATATCTTCCTAGGCTTGAGTATTCAGAGAGTTTTAATCAATGTGACTTGTATGTTGGATCATGGGTCTAGGATGAATCATATCCCCTTTACCAATCCTCAATTGTCCTTTCATTGATCCCGGGTTTTGATGCCAGGAGAATGGGTGACCAGATAAATTTTACATGAAATGGCAATGGCAACCTTTGGGCTGCAATCTTCCCAGGTSAGTAGATCTCTGCCCAAAATTTTCTCGTGAATGTTAGTATTAGTTTGGAGAAAGAGATGKCTTGAGTTTTATCTAGAATTTCACATTTAAAGGTTAAAAAAAAATGAATTAAGACTTGTATATATYGTTTCAGGTTTCTCTATTTCCTGGATTTGTCGTCCAAGTTTAAAATTGGAAGATTTGKCTTGGCATTCCTTGGTGTTAGCAAATTGCATTCTGTATTTTTTTCATTGGTTAATAATTGCTTGATAAACCTTTACATGATTGTGAAAGGGCGTTTTAGAGACTGAACTCTACTAAATTTTAAATTTTAAAATATTATTTAATAAGTTGCTAGAAATCTAATTTGTTGAAGAAATATATAAAAAAAGAGGTAATACAAAATTCTTAGTTTCCTAAAGTGAATAGTAAAATTTTACTGAAGGTACAAAATACAAAATATAATTCATTTCAGAAAAATATGCACGACTAACAATGATAGGATGTGTAATGCAATATTCTTTTTCAATTTAAAGTCTTCATAATTCAAAGAATTCTAATACTATGGAAACTATTATATATGCAACAAGTTTTTGCATACCAGATGATAAAGTGTTGGAATAATAAAGAACACTTCCAAATAGGCACCTGCATCTGACATGAGACGCCCCACATGTTCAGAAGTTGTCTCACCATCTTCATTTAGTTGACATGCTATTTGTCATGATCCATGTTGCCTTTAACAACCCTAGTAGCTTTGTTGATACTTTGGTAAATTTGCTTTTACATTTTCAATATGTATTTAATTTATATTTATATTTGTGTTAAAATTTTTGTGTTTGGGTTGCAGCTTAGGTGGAGCTGGAGTTGGAGTTGGGAACTTGGCCCTTAAGGCCCCAAATTTATATTTAACCTAATACGTTTATTTAGGGATTTACTATAACTAAATAGGAGTGTTTATTTAAATTTATGGGTGGGTAGGTAGGCCCTTGGTTCCAGATTTTGAGCCACGGCTCCGATACCATATGTAGGGGCCGAATAGATTTAACGTCAAATAATTACATAAATTATAACAGTATTGATTTCAGAATTTTCACTAATTTATTTTAATTGAGCAAAACAGTAAAATTCAAATATTCCTTATTTTGAGCACATTCGCATATAAATTTATCAACAAATAATAAAATTCTATAGCAAATAAAAAAAATACACAATTTAAATTACCTGGGTCTGATGGTAATTCGTCTTACTACATTGCTGTTACCTTCCTACTACCTGATGCACTGACCAACACTGCCCAAACCTACTATCCTCCCTGCCAACTAGGAAAATTACCTAGCTCTAGGATATCATATGGATATCCTGGCCCACGTGCCCAAAACCTCTAGGAAACCAGTGCCTGTACTGATCCAATCTGATTCCAAAACTCAACTCCCTTCTCTGCAAATCTAGGAGAGCCCCATCAAACAATCCCCAATCTCCTATAGAATGATAACGCCCTTCTTAAACCTCCTCCGCCTCCATATCCTTCCTTCACCGCATCATGCATTTACTTCCTTACCCACCCATTTATTACCTTATCCCCTCATAATTAATTTCTTATCCCTTTACATTCAATGTCTTATCTCTTCCCGTGTATGTAAGTATTTAACAAATTAACTTATAATTTATTATTCCTATTAATTTAATACCTATGTCAATGAATGTAACATGTAATTAATTAATCAAATTGAAACCATTAATTAATTAATAATTACTTAATTAGTATCATTATACCAATCTTGTTTAATTAATACCATATTAAGACAACTGATCGCCTAATTAATTTTTACTTAATAACCCTTAAACATTTATTCAACTAGGGTTGTTACAGTCACTGAACTCCCCCTTCATGATCTCTTCCGGACTATCCCCTTAACCCTTTTTCGAATCACATCCAACCGCTTTTCAAAACTTTCCATTCTTTCCTTACTCTCTGTCATCTCTGTCACCTTCACACTTCTCTACAATAAAACAAAATCTAAAGTTTTTTTTATATATAGACATATCTTGTTTCTAAATATGGAATCACTGGCATTTAATTATAACAGGCCATCATGAAGAAATTGTATATATTGTCATTAATGGGCGAAAGGGCCAAGGAAGTCTCATATTCATGCGCATTAAACCAAAATTTGCGAGGAGATTATAATGTCCCTTCCTAGTGTTCATTTCAAAATCATGAAATCCCTTTCACACCATGCGGCCTTTGCATGTTTAAGAAACCTCCATTCCTTAATTTCTCTTCGTCGTACCCACCACCTTCTCATTTCTAAATATGAAATAAATAAACTTTACTCCTAACAGTTCATCATGCACCACCAATACGAATTGTCATTAATCAGCGAAAGGTTCAAGGAGATTTCCCATTCATAAGAATTTAACCAAGATTTAGCAAAAAGTTACATTATTCGTTGTGACTGTTCATTTAAACCATCATCTATAGAAAATAAACATTCTCATAAACCTATGGCATCAGTTCCGCACCAGTTCTGTGGAGATACAATGAACATCTTTAGCAGTCATGACCAAAACTTCCACTGGTCCAGGGCATTTTCTTATTACTTAACCTCTGCCACAGAGAAGCAAGTAATTTGGACCTCCGAGATTGGTCATGCAGGTTGTGTCCATGATCTTTTTTACTATAAGGACCTAGTCTCTTGGTGCGCCGATAAATTTATTACAGAGAAAAGAATTATTCCACTGCACAATCGCTATTCTATTTCTTTGTCACCTTAGCTCTTCTGGAAGATGCTGAAATTTCTCGAGCCAACATTGACGTTCAAAGGAGAAGATTGCAAAGAATTCCTACCAAAGCATAATAACGGATTGGACCTCTTGCCCCTTTTTTTGTAAAACTCAGATATAGTTCCTCAAGATATTACAAGCATGCAGGTTAGTTCATTTAAAAATCCTTTTCGCAAAATTGCCTAGCTGTTTACAAGAATAACTGGACAGGAATCCATAGCTATTATTTCCCGCATGGCTCTTTACATTTTGTATTTCATAGTCAATGAACAAGCCATTTTTTATTGGGGAAGGATAATTTCTTATGAAATCTCTTCCCAATTGTCAAGCTACAAAAGGGGAAATAAATTGTATATGTCATCCTATTTAATTTTTGCAATTGTACATTCCTATCGATTTTCGCAACTTTCTTTGCCCAAGAATATCAACTTCGATTTCCACCTAGTAACGTTCTGGTATCAGGCCTTGTGGAAGCACAAGGCTTACCACTATTTTTATGAGTATTATAATGGCTTCTTGTCTGTTTTCAAACTTTTCTTGTTAGGAAAAAATGATCCCCGCTTATCTGAATAGGCAACTAATTTTTTGGACAAAAAGGGAACAGTCCAACATTTGGATAATGACACTATCATAAGAATTTTTGGCTCCATGGAACAACTTGCTCTCCTTCCTGCAACATTACGGACCAAATTTTTATTGCAGAAATAGCATATCAATACAGCTACTGGTTCCATCTGTTCCAAAGGAAGAAAAAAACACAGTTCATTCTTATGCCTTGAAAAATAGGGGAGTTCGTGTTGAAAAAAATCAACAAATTTGACGATTTTGCAACACATTTTAGTATCTCCAACATCAGATATGCTAAACACATAAAAGGATTCGACCCCTATGATATTTTTAGAGAACATTTACATTCACTTGGCCTTGACGATTGTTTTGTAAATAAAAACCTACCCAAAAACAAAGATAGTCACGGGCCTGCATCTGATGCCAGCGACGTAGAGACAATGCAAAGCTACACCAAATTGTACACACAATAGGGGAAAGACCCCAGTGATAAGAGTGTTTAATACGCAAATACCACACCAAAAAGTACAACATCTCAGAGAATCACTCAAACGACCCATCACAACAACAACTAAACTCAGAATTCCTCAAACGAATGAGGAGATAACGAACCTCCTCACTCTAAAGTTGATAGTTCTCACAAGCTTCCAGTGGAGAAGAAGAGAAAAAAAAATGTGGGGCAGCCAGAAGACCCAGAAATTCAGAGTGACAACATGGAAATTGACACTGATCTGGATGCCATGTTCCCCTTCTTTAATCAGCCCGAGGATGCCATCCACCATAGCTATCCAATGGACATATCTGTTGCCCAAAATTTTGACGAAGATGAATCCTTCATGTTCCAGAGCATTGTTTTTAATAGCCGGAACAAAAAATTGATATTTCAGAAAAAAAATGTTAAAAACCTCAAAGGCAAAGCTTGTTTAGATATTGGGGTTGCCAACATGCAACCGTCCCAAATCTGTCAACTTCACATCACGATCGGAGAAGCACTTCATGACTCCATTGAATGCATGGAGACCCACAATGCCAGACTGAAGGACCAAGTCAAGGAATTGGAAGACGCTTTCTTTCCTATGTCATTTCTTGTCGATGCTTTGGAAATAACTATGCCTGGCACCCCTGCACCTAATGTAAAAGCACCCTCCACCTTACTCGCATCCTGTAAAGGATATGTGGAAAACAATATCACAAAAAGAATGGAACTAGTTATTGATGCGTGGAAAAGATCACAAACCATCGCTTCCCTTGGTACCAGGGAACATAGCTTTCTCAAGCTTTTGCAAGCCGAATTAAAAGATGAAGAAAATTTCTTCTTAAAAACAATCATTCCTTTTGGCAATATTGTCAACAATATGACATAAACAAAAAGAAGAGAAGAAGATCTTCCATCCAAAAACTGGATCGGCCAATTGAATCCCTGTTGGAAAGAAAAAGTAAACAGCCTGCATCTCATTGTTCATTCATGTGAACAAGTCATATCGAAGAGAGACAAATTATTCACAATGATGACAAACATAGACTTAGCCGGGAAAACAAATGACTTCCAAGACCCCCTCTTAATCACAAACTCCTTTCCCTTAACCAAAGAATAGTTCAATAGAAAGGTTGCTATGTTCAAGACCTTCTCTCTGGAAAATTTTTACAACATCCTTCAATTTGATCAATCTCACGTCCATGACTGGCTAGTCAAATATGCAGTACAGAATGAGGAAATTTATCAGGCTCTCTCTTATCTTTCTATCGACTTCCAGAAATTAGAAAATGATCTTTTCAACATCAAGATCCGGAATGAGATCAACATGGCCCCAATGAGAGTGTACATTGAAGAATGGGTCGAAAGACAATTGAAACAGGCCGCCAACGAAAGACAGCAAGAAGTCATGGAGAACATCCTTGAAACCGCAGTCGTCCCTGACATCAATGAAAGGGCAACCACAAGAAAATAGCCAAAGCACTCATATGTACCCTCACTGTAAGTTTACTCATCCCATCTTTCTTTGTTTCTCAACCCAATTATTCTTCTTTCTTAAAGAAACATGTATAGGAAAACACTTATACCTTTCCATTTATTTTATTTTGCAGCGGTTGCACCCTATGTTCAATCCTGTTTCTTTTAAATATTTCTCTAATTGTTTGTGGGAGCCCCAATCCCAGTCTACATGACAAACACATTGAAATTATGGTTTATATGTAACACACTTTGTTTTTTTTGTATATTTCAAAATTTGTAGTGGTATGTAACAAGCTTCTATTTTCTAACAGATTTCAAATAAAAATGCATCCAAATTTTTATATCCTAAAGACTCTACTCTTATCTTTCAACACTCTATATAACAAATGCATTTATTTTTTAATATGTTAGACTTTTATTCTTATCCTTGAGTAGTCCGTATGGCAAATGTTCACAAATACATTAATTTTTTTATATTTCTTATCTCCTATTAATTTTATGTCATCATATATTTTTAATGTCATCATATATTTTTATCTTTCACTGGTCCACATTGAAAACACATTTAAATTTCCAAATTTAATCTTGCACTGTCAACAAATTTATTACTTTCTTATATACTTTCAAAAAAAAAAATGGTTTCTATATACTTTCCAAAATTAGATGGTGTTTGGCCTGCCAACCATCATTTACTTTTGTCCCATCTTCAAAAATATGCACCTTGCACACAACATTTCCCTCATATACATTTTGCACCAAACACTTCGTTTCATTTACACTTCGACCCCATTTTTCAAAATTTGCTTTCCAACCTCTTTGGCAGGGACTCAACTGCCTTGAAGCCTTGTTTTATAATCGAGCTTTTATGTTAACGAATTATGTTATTTTGTAATACCCTTTAGACATCAACTTATATTATGTAATTATGTAAATAAATTCAATCAATTTCAAACTGAAAAATAATTATGTAAAACACCATCTAGGTTAAAAGTCATAAAATGTATACTCTTAAGGTGTACTTTTTCCAATATATATAAACTTCATTTCGTTCACTAGATTACAAATTATAAACTTTAACCATTATAATTTGATAATAGCTTCATAGTTCACTCACGAACTTTGAATGAACTCTTTTACGAGTGTAAGGAACATCAGGGTAGAAACGAATTTATTATTCTGGTAGTGCTCACCACATCATAGTTAACGTCATTGAGTTGATCCCCTGACATGTCGGCAGGTGCCTGAAAAGAAAATAGAAAGGATATGTACTACTAAAACTCTTAAATACGGGCGTCGAACTATAATAAAAGTCCCCAAAACCTTGAACTATAATAAAGTCCCCAAAACTTTAAGGGTGAAACCTCGGGCTTTTGTGTGCGTACAAAGTTTTCTTTTTGCAGTATTTAATTTATTGTTTAAGAGTGTATTTACTGTGTTTTTGGTTATATCTTTGTGTACCTCGCTCGCATTTATAACATTTGTTTGTTATACTTTTAATTTTTTAAAAATGTTTTTAGTTGTCGTGATCATGAAATGTATGTTCTTTGTTTGATAGTTTTTTTCTTTTTAATTTTCTTTATGCGATATTTAATTTGTTTTATAGGGATGTATTTACAATGCTTTTGGTTATAACCTTAGGTATATCTGTTTAGCATTTGTAAAGGTTGTTTATTATATTTTTATTTTTATTTAAATGCATTTAGTTGTTATGATGCTTTTGGTGATAACCTTAGGCATATCTCTTTAGCATTTGTAAAGTTTGTTTATTATATTTTTATTTTTATTTAAATGCATTTAGTTGTTGTGATAATGAAAAGTATGTTTTATATTTTATAGTTTTTTTGGTATTTATTTTTGTGTAGTTAGTTTTTATTTAATTAATTAAATGAATTGAAAATTTGTATATCCATCCTTTGTGTATATTGTGAATTATTTTATTATGTGATTTATAATATGTTTTAATCTAATTATATTATATATGGTTAATTATTTTTTTATGTGGACTCTCTTCTTATTGAGTGTAGGGGGTACATTTATAATATCTATTTATTATATGCATGTTGTCACTTTATCATGTTACTTGTATTTAAGTGTATTTTATATTAGAAAAATGTAATTTTTACTTCAAATAACATAATAATAGAGGTTTGATATTGTATTCTATATTAAAAGATGGATTTGAGTAATTAGATTATAAATGTTTTTTGAAGTATTATGTGAGGATTGTGAATATGATTTAGGTTTGGGTGTAGTTTTTAGGTTTAGGGCTTGGAGTATACTATTAAAGATGTAGGATTAGGTAGGATTATGTTTAGGCTTAGGGATTTAGACATAGATTGAAGTTGAAGGTTAGGCTAGGATAGGAAAGGGTAGGCTAGGTTAGGCTAGGGTAGGGTAGGCCAGATTAAGCTAGGTTAGGCTATGATATTTTAGTTAGAGTAGACTAGGTTAGGGTAGGTTAGGTTAGGTAGGGTAAGGTTTGGGTAGGGTAGGTTTAGGATAGGATAGGATAGGTTACAGTATGTTACAAATGACTAGATTAGGGTAGGTTATGTTAAAGTAGTGTAGGATAAGCTAGGCAAGCTACACCAAGTTATGTTGGGCTAGGTTAGGCTAGGTTAGGTTGAGTTATGTTAGGGTTGGATAAGTGAGGACAGTTTAGGGTAGGATAGGGTTAGGTGAGGCTAGGCTAGGCTAGGATGGTTTAGGGTAGGATAGGGTTGGGTTAGGCTAGGATACGCTAAGATAGGCTAAGTTAGAATATGCTAGAATAGTGTAGATATGATAATTTAGGATAGGTTTGGGTTAGGACAAGCTAAGCTAGGATAACCATAGATAGAGAAGGTTAGATAGGTCAATATAAGCTAATATTGGGTAGGGTAACCTAGACAAATTATGCTAGGCTTAGACTTGTGTAGTGTAGGATAAGCTAGGGTAAGTTTGGGTAGGTTATGGTAAGATAAGGTAGGATATGTTAGACTAGTGCAGGCTAGGTGGGATAGGGTAGGTTAGGCTAGCATAGGCTAGGGTAGGTTAGGCTAGTGTAGGTTAGGGTAGGTTATTCATCTATGTTAGGCTACGTTATGTAATTTTAGGGTAGGCTAAGTTGTGTTACATTATCCTAAGTTAGACTAGGCTAGCCTAATGTAGGTTAGGTAAGGAAAGGGTACACTTAAGGTAGACAAAAGTGGTTGAGGATAGGCTAGGATAAGTTAATATAGGCTAGGCCATGCTAGGTTATGTGTGGGAAAGGTATGGTAGCATGGGATTAGATAAGATATGCAAGGGTAGGGTAGGATATCTAAGCCAAAATTATCCTAGCTTAGCCTAAGGTAGGGTTGGTTAGTTTGATGTTAGTATAGGCTAAGTTGTGTTAGTCCAAGTTAGGTTAGGTTATGTTATATTAGTTTAGGCAAGTTTAGGGTACGGTAGGATAGGCTATGTTAGAATAGGATAGATAGGTTAGGCTATCTTATGTTAGGTTATGGTAAGGTACACTAAGTTAGATAAGCCTATGATAGGTCATCTTGGCGAGGATAGGTTTGGATAGTTTAAGGTAGGATAGGTTAGGTAAGGTAGGATATGTAGGATAAGTTAGGATAGGTAGGGAAGGCCAGGCTAGGTAGGTTAGGTTAATCTAGGCTAGGCTAGGTAAAGCTATGCTAGGGTAGGGTATGTTAGGTTCATCTAGGATAGACTAAGTTAGGTTAACCGAGGCTAGGTTGGTATAGTGTAGGATGAGTTATAAAAGGTTAAGTTAGGATATTCTAGGTTAGGGTAGGGTGGGTTACATTAGCCTAGGATATAATTAAATAAGGTTATACTAGGTTAATATAAGATAGATTAAGACAAGGTAGGGTAGGGTAGGATACGGTAAGTTAATGCATCTTCTCTTAGCTCAAAAGAATTAATTTTATGTTGCAAATTACCTTACTCTAGTGTTTCTTTTGTATCCATATAATGTCAATCTCATTTTGTAGCTTCCAAAATTATATATTTCGAATCATATTGGTACATGCTAATGGTTGTAGCATGCATCACATGCACTCTCCTACTAAGTGCATCAACTTCCTTTTTATCCTTTCCTTTGATATGTTTTACATCAAAGTCATATTCAATGAGGAATTTCAACCATCTAGTTTCTCTGTCATTCAAAGTTGGTTGTCCAAAAAAATACTTCAGACCACTATGGTCCGTTCTCAACTCAAATCTTATTCCTATGAGATTGTGCCTCCAAATTTTTAAGACATGCACTATGACTGCCAATTCTAAATCATGAGTGGCATAATGTCTCTCATTCTCTTTCAAATTCCTTGAATCATAGCATATCACATGCCCATTTTCTCTAAGTACCCCTCCAAGCCCTTCCTTCCAATCATTTTTTAAATAATTTAATGATCATAGATTAGGATTGTGAATCATAGCCACTTTTTTCTTGACCTGTAGTGGGTGGATCCCTGATATAATTGAAATTCTAGAGGCTACTATTAATAAGAGACTAATAGACCAGAGGTGGGTTCAATTGAAAATAAAGAAAAAATTAATCATATGACATGAGTCGTTCTTGATATTTGATTTTAAAAATCCAAATCTAAATTTAAAAAGTAGTGAGCTAAACCAATTTAAAAGAGTAATGAAATAAATAGGAGGGAGAGCTAACTAATCAGAGAATGAAAGTGGGGTTAGACTAATAAAAAATATTATATTCCATAATAAAAAATCGTCGAGTTAAACTTGGAAGGAAGTAGATTAAACTGTTGAAAATGCAATGAATAAACTACTGAGGAAGCATAAGCATATTAAACTACCCAGTAGGTCAAGTTTATTTTGTGAAAGGTTTTTGAAAGGATTTAACCCTATCTAAGTTGTGTATTCATTCCTTTGGACATTGAGCTCTTCCCACAAATGAAGATTGACATATGAATAAAATAGAATGGAAATATTTTCTATCATATTCACAAAATAAAATAAAGGGAAGGGGATATACATGTGATTTGAGATAATCAAGAAGTATATACAAAACAATCCAGGGAAATAAGCAAGAAGTCTATACAAAACAATCTAGGTATTTTGAGAAGGGAAGGAGGTAAAGGAAATAATAATAATAAATTTACAAAAAAAAAAGGTAGTGGAAATAATATTAATAAAATGTACCTTGGACATAGTAGTGATCGTTAAGTAGCTCTGTTGCTCTTCCCTTCAAATGTTGGTTTCTCCAGCAGATAATCCAGTTGCCTAAAGTTGAGACTAACCTCCTCTATCACATATACACATGACTGACACCGACTTGACCCAAACTACTTAAAAATCCTCAATCTACAAACAATCTCAGACTCAAACTCGATCTAGAATCAAACATCCAAACTCAAATTCGATCTAGAATTGGACCACAAATAGTCTTAGACAACCAGACACACAGGCATACTAGACAAATCATAGAGGAGGAGCAGGAAGTTGAAACGTGGTAAGGTTTGAGTATATATCACTTCTCCAACTTCCCTTCAATAGATATATAGTTTTTCCTTCATATTTTGCTGAGACAAAATTCCTTCCCATGTTAACATGTGAAACAAATTTCCAAAGTTGAAGCAACATCGGTTAGAGGTTATCATGATTTTTTAGGTTTGATTTCGAATTTGACATTGAAGGTTATCATGCTTTTCCATTGTTTTTTCCGAATTAATGGAGAGATAATTTGTTTCTTTTCACTCTGTGTCTCTTTGGAACAAGAGATGAGACTCTCTTCAACCGACCCTTAACATATGAAACAAATATCCAAAGATTAACTTTTTCATGCATTCTAAGCACCTTCTGTTAGAGATTATCATGCTTTTTTTTATGCAGGATCATCATCAACATTGCAATGCACTAGGAGGGAGTAGATCCCAAGGAAAGATACGTGCCAACCTTCTCTTTTTTTAAAAAAATTATAATTTAATGTAATAAATGTTGTAAGTATGGAGGAGGGTTGAGCCATTGAGTTTGTGTAAGGCTAAGTGCAATTCAACTTTAATGGTTGATGGCTAACATGAAAATGGATCTAAGGTGGATTGACCATACCTTTAGTCATATTACCCGATTATCGAGGTGCTAGAGAGTATATTTCAGAGTATTGTTCTCGGTGTCAATATAACAGTCAGGTGGTGGATTAGTTAATATAGATATGGATTTAGGAGGCCTAGGGAACTCTTTATATACCTAACAATATGTGGGAGTGATGTCCATATACAGATTCTATATAATGTGGTACTACTCTAAGGGGTACCAACATGGGTTACATAGGTTTCCAACAAGGTGAAATAGTTGTTTCGAGTAACCTAATGAAACCGCATGTATTTCCTTCATGTAGTCTTCCCCAGATGTATTTTTACCCACTAAATGACAAATATCTATGCTTTGAAGACACTCACAATACATGTCTCTACCCTGGAAAAAAATTCCCACAATTTTTGTAGAGGAAAGTGTTTTGATACCACTTGTGAGGTACTAGATGTATTATAATAAGCAGTAACACAAATATTACAATAAATACTAGAGAAACAAAAAATATAAAGAATAACAACACAATCAATGATACATTTATTAATAGAAAGCCAAGTTCAATTGTCTCTTTGAGGGAGAAACCTATACTAGAACAAATCTCTATTACAATAATTCTAGAGACAATTCTTTCTCATTCCTTCTACTTTTATTTCTACTAATTCTATCTTCTAAATAACATTTTAGAGGAAGATATTTCTAGAAGAAAAATATTCTATTAAGTATGAATACATTAGACTTATTCACATTATTAAATAGGTATTATTAACTAATGTCATCCTTTATTACATGGAAGATATATTATTCTACCTACATGAGGGATTAGGGAGGTTATGTCCCTAACAACTAGCCTAACTTACCTAAGATATTGTAGTCTATCTAACTAATATTATACTAACATAACCTTTCCCAATCTTACCTAACATGACATATCCCAACATAGCGTACCCTAACCTATCCTAGTCGAGCCTATCCTACCCCCACCTAACCTAACTTTACTTTCCTTATCTTACCCTAATCTACCCTTTCCTACATTACACTAGGCTATTTTATGTCTAACATAATCTATCATAGCATACCCTTTCCTACATTACACTAGGCTATTTGATGTCTAACATAATTTGTCATAGCATACCCTTTCCCACCTAATACTAGCCTAGTGTTACACTACTCTACCTAATCCTAGCCTATCATAATGTATGCTACCCTACCCTACCCTCACCTAACCTAGTCTAACATAGCCTAGCCTATCCTAGTTTCACCTAACCTAACCTAGTATAACCTATCCTATCCAAGTCCAATCCTAGTGTGGTGTATCCTCACCTACCTATCCTAGACTAATCTACCTTAAACTACGTTGAACCTACTTAACTTAAATTACCCTACCTTACCCTAGAATACCCTACACTAGTATACCTTAACCTAACCTAACTTGTCATGCCCTAACATATCCCAACATAGCTACCTAAACCAAATCTATCCAAAACTAACAAAATTAACCTACCCTAGCCTATACTTTCCTAGAGTAGCCAAGGAAACCAACCCTGACCTATCCAAATCTATCTTAACCATTCCTTTACCCAACTAAGCCTGTTTTAGAATACCATCACCTAACCTAAACTAAATTATACTAAACTAATCTAACCTAACCTACCTTAATCCAACAATTACCTAAATTGATCTAAATAGCCTAGCTTATCCCACCATATCATACCCTAGCCTAACCTACCATAATCTACCCTAGCCTAGCATAGCCTAACCTAAGCGAACCTAACCTATCCTATCTTGGATGCTTAGACTTATTTTAAAGCATACTAACATAGCTTAGCCTAGCCTAATTAACCTTGAATTATTCCAAACTAACTTACCTTAGCCTAAACTAACATGACCTAGTATAACCTTGTATATTTCATATTACTCTAGCCTAGCCTAAGCTAGGTTAATTTAACCTAGCTTAGATAAGTTTGGCCTATCTTAGCCTAACCTTATCCCTGACTAGCCTAATTGACCCTCACCTAGCCTATTGTAACCTTGTCTACACTTAATCATAACCTACCCTAGCCTACCCTAACTTAGCTTACTCCAGCCTAACCTAGCCTAACTTAGCCTAACCTAACTTAGCGTAACCTAAGATAAACTAGCTTATCCCAACTTTCCTTATCTTATCCTACCTTCCTAAGCCTATTCTACCCAACCCTAAACAAGTCTATCCTAGCCCATCATATCCTAGGCTAACCTATTCAACCATAACATATCATAGCCAAACATACCCTATCCCAACCTATACTAACCTAGTTCGGCTTGAGATGACCTATCCTAACTTAACCTAATCTAGATTACCCTTACCTAACTAAGACTAGTCAAACATAACATAACATAACCTCACCTACCCTTTCCTAATAGAGCATAAACTAACCTATCCTAACATAAATATCCTACCCTATATTAGCCTATCCTACTCTAAGCTAACCTAACCTAGCCTAACCTATGCTATCCTACGATACTTTAGCCTAACCTAGCATAGCCTCACATGATCTAGCCTAACGTGACCTAATTTATCTTGGCCTAGTCATTCCTAGTGTAATTTATTCTATGAAACATGATCCTAATATATCCTACCCTAACCTAAACTTACCATAGACAAGCCTAGAATAAGAACAACTTGGTTAATCCCACCCTACTTGAGATTAACCTACCTTATACTATAGATTATCCTAACATAGGCTATTCCTATGAAATAAACCCTAAACTAGCTTAGTCGAGCCCAATGTAACCTAGCTTGGCCTAAACAAAGCTATCATAACCTACCCTAACCTATCCTAACCTAGCCCAACAGATCTATGTCAACATGATTCTATCTTAGCTTGACTTACTCTAATCTAGCCTACCTCGCCCTAGGTTTGTTTCTCCTAATATATCTTGATCTACCAGAGCTTAACCTATCCTACTCTAAGTTATCCCATGACACATGATCCTAATCTATCCTACCCTACCCTAACCTAAACCTACACTATCCAAGCCTAACATAAGATTTAGTTGGCTAATTCTAGCCTACCTGAGATTGATCTACCTTAACCTACCATAGATTAGCCTAACTTATCCTAGTCCTACACAATCCACTTTAAACGAGCATATCCCAACCCAACCTGTCTTAACCTAGCCCATACAAGCAAGGTCAAGATGATTATATCCTATATTGACTTACTCTAATCTATCCTACCTCACCCTAAGCTCGTTTATCTTAATCTAGGTAGATCTAACATATCTTAACCTAACCTACTCGAAATTATCCTAACCTATCCTAACCTAGCCCACCTTAAATTATCCTAAACTACCCTTAAATTAGCCCAACATACTCTAACTTAACATAGATAGCTTAGCTTAACCTAACCTACCATAAATTAACATAATGCACACTACCCTAGGTTAGCCTCGCCTATTCTAGTTTATCCTAAGCTAAGATAGCATAACCTATTTAGCTTATTTATCCTACTCTAAACTTTCATAGACTATAACCTACCCTAACTTAACCTAGTTTATTCTAGCATGCATTATCTTAAACTATGATAAATTAGACTAACCTACCCAACCACACCCTACCCTACACTAGGCTAGGTTGGCATAGCCTAGAATGCCCTACTAGTCCCAACCTAATGAACCCTATGCAACCCTACCTAGGACTAACCTATCCCATCCTAACCCAACCTAATCATACCCTACCCTAAACTACTTTAACTTAGCCTACCCTAGATTTTATTAGGCTACTCAAGATTATCTTATCCTAAATTAACTTAACCCTACCCTACCTTATCATAAATTTCCCTACCTTTCCTAAGCCTAACCTAACTTAACCTAGCCATGTAGTATACCTAGGTACCCCATATTACCTCTTGTACCTATGGAGGTAATATGGGGTACCTAGGGATGTACCCAATGGGAATGTAGTTATATATTATTAGTGGAATTCATTCAATACATGAGAATGTGGTTATGTATTATTAGTAGAAGTCATTCAATGTAAGGTGGATCAGGTACACTATATTAAATAAGTCCCACTATTGTAGTTAGATATAATAAATGTGAGAAGACTCTCTAAAAGGTCCCTAGGAGAGAAATATAGCTATATAAATAATTTCAAGCAATGTAATGGAGAATTGTGAAAAATATTCTCATTCTAAAAAGCAAGTATTGCTTGAGGAGTGCATTCCTTCCATAAGGAATAATATATGGTGTTACTCAAGGGTTTTTGCTATTTCTTGTGTTCAGTATTTGGTGAATTGTTTGGATTCTTCTAGTTTATATTGTGTTTATTTTGAGATTCATATTCATATCTATTCAGCTACTTAATAATTGGTATGAGAGAACTTTCCTTGGACAAAGAAGGCAATAATTTTTGTCTCCTTTTGTAAAAAACAATTTCTAGGGAAAAAATAGGGTGGCACACTTTAGGTTTAGATATGAATATTTATGAGTTTAATTTGCAAAAATAAATTTTTATTTGAATTCCTCTTGAAACAATACCCAATTTCAAAAAAAAAATCAGCAGAAACAGAGTCTGGGAAGTGAAGTTATCAACATTTTAAATTCGACAATTTTGTAGGGTTTTTACGAAAAAGCCACGCGATTCAGAGAGTAAGTTATAGTTCTATTTTTGGGGTTTTCATAGAAAGATGTATTTTACATGAAATTTTGATGGCCCTAGTATTGACGAAGTCATAAAACATAGAAATTCATGTAATAAAAAGCATTGGAAAGTGATGATAAATTTGAGTTTACAAGGTGATGTTGCCATTTGGTGGAATTTGCTTAACTATAGAAAAATAATGGCACTCTCCGATGAAGAATTTGAAAAAGTCCTTTTAGAAAAATGGTCTCATGCAAAATGTAAATAAAGACACAAGGGTTTATTTTCATGTGGAAATTCTATTTTATAGGTGCATGGTTGTATTCATAAAGAAAATATCATTTTTTCTACTAACCCTAGTTTCCTGCATAACTTTATCAATGTTCATTTGGTCAATAGATTGCAGGTTCCTGCAACGAGTGCTCAAAGCACAGAAGTTGAGGGTGAAAATCTTCAAATTTTTAAATATTTAAATATCGCCATGGACAAATATGTGATGCAATCAAATTTTTATGCTATGGATATGGATGAAGTGGATATTGTTTTGGGATATCCTTGGATGGAATTAGTTGGTACAATTAATATTAATTTGCAAAAGAAGTTTATCAAGATTTGGTACAAGAAAAATAAAATTACAATGCAGGATGTGTCTCTTAGTAATAAATATGGGTCCATGGTGGCCAGAAAACAAGTTATTGTAGATTCTAAAGTAGAATCAGAGGCAGATTCTACTAAAGCAGATGAAACAAAGCCACAAGGAAGGACACAATAATGAATTCAAGGAGGCACAATGCGTTACATATTTGAAGAAAACAGAACATAATCCTATAGTGTTTGTATATTTCCATACACACCATATATAGAAAAAATGGTCATCAAGGAAAGGGCCTAAGCTTCAACACATTTATGTACCAGCAGGGCATGAGAAAGGAAACTGAGCAAGAGGCGCATAGAGGAATACCGACACTGCAGGAAGACAATCGACTAGTGAAACAATCCCATGGCAACCCCGATATGATGCAGAGTAAGATCAGGGTTGAAACACAAAAGATGGACATCATATTCAACTTCCATTACGATGGATAGATGGTCTTACTTGGTACTAATTGGATACATTGATTAATCAATCATATTTTATGCTTTCTTCTCATGTTTTGAGGACTAAACATGTGAAGGGGGATGCAATGTGGTATACCTAGAGAGGTAATCTGTAGTACCTAGGGAGGTACCCAATGGGAATGTGGTTATGTATTATTAGTGGAAGTCAAGATAGGATTTTTCTAACCTAGCATAATCTATCCCACCCTACCCTAGACTAACCTACCCTATGTTATCCTAACCTAATATATCCTATCTTTTCCTAGCCTTACCTAATCTAGCTTAACCTAACCTAACCTGACCTCACTAACCAAACCTATCCTAACCTAACTAACCTAAACTAGCTTAAACTTGCATAACCTGTCCAACCTATCTTATCTTAACCTATTTTACCATAGCCTACAAAACCCTAATTTACTCTGTCCTAGCATAAACTACCCTACAATACCCTATCGTACCCTATACTTGACCTAAGATAGCTTGGCGTAGCCTATCTTGTCTTAACTTAGCCTAGATGAGCGTGATGCTAGTCTAAGCTAACCTAGACAAGCTTATCCAAGCCTAGCATATCCTAACTTAACTCTACCCTAAACCAATCTAGCCTAGATTATATTAACCTACCTTAACTTATCCTACCCTACCTTATCCCAACACAATATAGCCCTAGCCTATTCTTTCTTAACTTAGCCTATCATAATCTATCATAATCCTACCCACCCTAACCTAGTCTACCCTAACCTATCCTACCCTTATCTAACCTACCCTTACATATCCTACCCTAATCGATCCCTATCCCACCTTAACCTACCATAAACTAACCTACCCTAATGTAGCCTTACTTATCCTAAACTATCCTAGTCTACCCTTTCCTATCCTAGTCATAACCTAACCTTTCCTATCCTAGAATAACCTACCTTTTCTTATCCTATCCTTACTCTAACGTAGCCTACCCTATCCCCACTTAAACCTATCCTACAGTGACCTTACTCTAACCTAGTCTACCCTAACTTATCCTACCCTAGCTTCCCATCCTCTCCTATAACCTACCCTATCCTATCTTATCATAGCCTACTCTAACCTATCATATCCTAAATTAACCTATCCTATCCTATCCTACTTTAACCTATCCTATCCTAGCCTACTCTTCCCTAAACTACATAGAATAATCTAACCTAACCTACGTAGATGTCACATAAACTAGCTTACCCTATCCTAACCTCAATTCTCAACCCCCAAGCCTCAATGCTCTATCTAAATCCCTAAGAGTAAACCTAAACTCAATTCATTATCCTAAGCCTAAGCCCCAAAATATTTTAATGCAAGAACAAATCCTAAATCCTAATCTCAATCCTCACATGCTACTTTCATAAAATGAGAATAATTATTTGAGCAATTTTATAATCTAAGAATATATAGCTTTATTCAAATCCGTTGCCAATAATGATTTGAGAAAATTTATAATCTAAGAATATGTAGCTTTACTTAAATCCATTTTTAATAAAGATTAAAAAATAACACTTCCATTATGTTATTTGAAGTAAAGAGATTCTAACAAAAAAATATGAAAATATAAAACAATACAACTCACAATATGTAAACAAAAATATAAGAAATATATATTATAAATGTACATCTCACCAAGAAAAAAAAATCCACATAGAAATTAATTAACATGAATTATTAATTTACGAAAAAATTAAAAAAACATATTTATATACATATTGAAAATATATTTTATTAATAAATATTTAAATTAAAACATATATTACATAATAAAATGAGTTTTCAATGTAAAATAATTATACACATTTTCTATTTATTTAATTAATTAGATAAGAAAATAACTATAAATACAAGCAATTAATTGGAAAATAAAATTATTAACATAAAAATCTTACATTTTATTATCATAAAAATAAAAATAATTATAAATACACCAAAAACACATATAAGGATATAAAAAAAAATTTTTAATTTAAACACAACCAACTCAACATATTCAAATTCTAAAAACTTGAACACTTTTGAAGATTCTAACTCTTTTATTCCTAATTCAAAAATATAATAAAAAGACAATTCTTTATTCTTAATTTAAAATATAATAAAAAGACAACTCATAGACAGAGACAATCCATATTGAGGGCATATCAATGGAGTTCACAGGCTAGTGATAAGTCTGAACGAAAATCATGGAAAATAAGGTTTTTTGTTTCTACTTTTCTATGGATTTTTCCCTTTCTAATTTTGCAAAAAAAAAAAGTGTATGCCCAAAGTTTCAAAATTTGAAGTTTTCGGACTTCTCATTATTGTTAGAACCCTGTTTTTAAGAATTTTACTAGTATGTTCAAAGAATATTGGGTCCCAAGAAAGGAAAATATCTTTTTTATGACAATATTTGAATCCGATATTTTCTCTTTTCAGAAGCTTGCCGGCGTGTGAGGGGATAAATATGAAGAGGTATCATATTACTATTTTTGTGAAACTCAATTCTGATATTATAATCTAATAATTATAATTATTAGAGTATGATATTTGTAATTGATCAAAGGAAAAAATAAATAATAAATATTGGAAAAAGTACACCGTACAAGGACACATCCTCATGTAATTTGATTTTCTAAGGTTTTTAGAAAATTGAATTTATTTACATAATCACAAAACAGGGGCTTAAAAAAGCCATACCTAATATATATAAAATAAAGACTCTCAGTCGTTAAGCATAACACAGAAATACACAACTTGCGGATTTAAATAATTTAATGATCACATATTAGGATTGTGAATCGCAGCGGAGTCTCCATATCATTTCAGAGCCCTGATATCATTTCAATTTCAGAGGCTACTAATCCTAAGAGTCTATTAGACAGGAGGTGGGTTAAATTGAAAATAAAGAAAAAAATAATCATATACCATGAGTCGTTCTTGATATTTGATTAAAAAAATCCAAATCTAAATTTAAAAAGTAGCGAGCTAAATTAAGTTGAACCTGAATTGCATGGTGACGGCTGGTTAAATTATGATTGTGGTCAAGCTAATGAAAGATAAGAAGCCAAGCTAAAGTAACTAGGAATGAAATTATTGGGCGAGAGAGTTAACTAATAAGAGAATACAACTGGGGTTAGAAGAATAAAAAAATGGGCCATTCATGAAATAACTGGGTGGGATAGATACGAGTAGGGCTAGACTAATAAAAAACTTATTAAATTCCATAATAAAAGATGCACCAGTTAAACTGCTCAAGAAGCAGATTAAACAGCTGAAAATCCAATGAAAAATTACTTAAATAAAGAGAGATAATATGGGTAGGTTAACCACTTAAAAGAGGGATTAAGTAAAGGCCGTTGGCGTTAAATGAGAAAGATAATACAATAAATTAAATGACTAAAAAAACGGTTAAATTACTAACAAGGGAGGTTAAACCTTTTTTTAACTAAATATAAATTTATTCAACATGGCGGATACCTAGAGCCATGGCCAGAGCAATGGCAACAAGATTAACCTATAGAGCCATGGCCAGAGCAATGTCATCAAGATTAACGTATTGAGAGAAAAGAAAAGAGAAACCAGATCCATACATGCCCGTAGGTCGATTACTTATGTGAAAGGGTTTCGAAGGACTTGAATCCTCTCGAAGACGTGTCCTCCTTCCTTTGGCCATTGAGCTCTTCCAACCAATTATGATTCACATATAAATAAAAGCCATCCGAAATATCTGCATATTGACAAAATAGAGGGAAGGCTATACATGAATTTGAGATAAACAGGAAGTATATACAAAACAATCTAGGGTTTCTGAGAAGATATAGAGGTAATGGAAATAACAATAATAAATTTATAAAACAATATAGTTATTCTAAGAAGATAAAAAGGAAGAGGATATAATAATAATAAAATGTACGGTGTACAAAGTAGTCATCATTAAGCAGCTCTGCTGCTCTTCCATTGAAACGTTGGTTGCTCCAACGGATGATCCAGTTGCCTACAATTCGGTCCAACCTCGTCCTCTATCACACATACACATGACTAACGCAGACTCAACCCGAACTACTCAGACATCGCAGCGGAGTCTCCATATCCCCGGCCACATTTTGCTTGATCATTGGAATTTCAGAGGCTACTAAACCTAAGAATCTAATAGACCGGAGGTGGGTTAAATTAAAAATAAAGAAAAAATTAATCATATACCATGATTCCTTCTTGATATTTGATTTAAAAAATCCAAATCTAAATTTATAATGTAGCGAGCTTAACCAATATAAAAGAGGAATGAAATAATTGGGCGGGAGAGTTAACTAATTAGAGAATACAAGTGGGGTTAGATTAATTAAAAAAATTTAAATTCCATAATCAAAGATGGCCCAATTAAACTGCTCAAGAAGCAGATTAAATTGCTGAAAATCCAATGAAAATTTACTTAAACAAAGAGAGATAATATAGGTAGGCTAACCACTAAAAAGATGGATTAAGTAAATGCCGTGTGGGACAAATATTATACAAGAAATTAAAAATTACTAATAGGATAGGTTAGTAATTTTTAAACCTCTTTTTAACTAAATATAAATTTATTCAACATGGTCGATACGTGGAGCCATGGCATCAAGATTAACCAGATCCAGATTAAATAGAACCAAAATATTTGCAATCATATTGACAAAATAAAGGGAAGGTTATACATGAGATTTGAGATAAGAAAGAATTCTATACAAAACAATCAAGGGCTTTTGAGAAGAGAAGGAAGTAAAGGAAATAATAATAATAAATTTAGAGAACAATCTGGTGATGCTAAGAAGGTAGAGGAAATAATAATAATAAAATGTACCGTGGACAGAGTAATGACCATTAAGCAGCTCTGCTGCTCTTCCCTTGAAACGTTGGCTGCTCCAACGGATGATCGAGTTCCCTACAACTCGGTTCAACCTGAACTACTCAGACATCCAAAGTCAAACTAGATCTATATTCAGACCACACACAGTCTTAGACAACCAACCACACAGGAATACCAGACAGATCATAGAGGAGGAGGAGGTTGAACGAGACAGATCATAGAGGAGGAGGAAGTTGAAACGTGGTAAGATCTGAATATATATCTCTTCTCCAACTGCCCTTCAACGGATATATAGTTTTGCCTTTCCAATATAACGGATAGATAATTTCACTCTTTGGACTCCCTCTCTATTTGGAACCATCCAAGATATCGAATTTAACGGACAAATAATTTCATTCTTTTGACTCCCTCTCTCTTTGGAACCATCCATGGGCTAGAGATGAGACAAAATCCCTCCTCTTCAACCGACTTTTAACATATGAAACAAATCCCCAAAGGTTCATTTTATTCATGCATTTGAAGCACCTTCTCGTGATTTTTGAGTTTTGATTCAGAAATAACTATATTTTGTATTGGCTGAATAATGATATGATATAGCACCATTTCATTTCATAGAATTTTTTTATTTCGAGTATATAGATAATTTCTCCTTTGGAGCAAGAAATGAGACAAAATTCCTCTCTCTTCAACCAATCCTTGCCCCTTTGGAGCAAGAGATGAGACAATGCCTCTCTCTTCAAGCGACCCTTGCCCCTTTGGAGAAAGAGATGAGAAAATTCCTCTCTTCAACTGACCCTTAACATATGAAACAAAGACCTTAACATATGAAACAAACTCCCAAAGTTTAACTCTATTCATGCATTCAAAGCACCACAACATCGCACTAGGAGGGAACATATCCCAAGGAAAGAGAAGTGCTAGCCTTCTCTTTTTGTTTTAAATTTATCATTTAATGTAATAAATGTGTGGTAAGGCTGGAGGAGAGTGGAGCCATAGAGTTTGTGTAAGGATGAGTGTAAGTCTCCTTTAATAGATGATGGATGACACGCAGATGGATCTAGATTTTATTTGGATTAGTGATTTAATGTGAATAGGTGAAGAAGGCTTGAGAAGCCCTTCTTTGGTAAAAAGCCCAATGTATTGAGATTAAAGGCTCTTTGGTAAAAATCCCAATGTATTGAGATTAGAGGTATTAGATGACAATTAGAGCATAGGAGAAGAGAGAGAGCTCATGAGAAAAGAGGAGAGGAAAGAAGAACTGAGGCTATGTTGTAGTCTAGTCTTAAACACTATACTATGAATCTTTCTCTATTATTAAATGTTTGTTTTCTAAATATTTACTATGTATGTTTATGGATGTCATTAGTGAAACTATATTCCTTTTGGAGGAATAAATACACTTCTCTATGGTTGTGAGTTTTTGAATGTTTGGGCTAAGGCTTGTGCAAGGAATTCACACCAAAGTTGTTAGAAAAATCTCAGAAGCCAATGCAAGGAGTGAACAAGAACTCAGTTTTAAAATCAGGAGTGTTAGGTGGGCACACCGGAACAGGTCACAAAGCTCAGAAGGGATAGTGCAAAGAGTGCACAGAGTGAGCTCAAGCAGTGTGCCTACACTTATAGAAGTGTAAATGCTCAAGGGAAGGCTAGGTGGGCACATCGGAACAAGTCACAAAGCTCAGAAGGGATAGTGAAAAGAGTGCACAGAGTGAGCTCAAGCAGTGTGCCTACACTTATAGCACTGTAAATTCTCAAGGGAAGTCTAGTGTAAGTGTGCACAGAGTAAGGGGTGACTCTCTACAATCCAAGCCTCAAGATAGTGAGTGAAAGGAGTGCACAAAGACAACATTATGTTGAAGTGTTGGTGAAGCTCAAGAGTAAAAGCACAAAGTATCATGAGGGCACAAGTAGTCATGTGAAAGATCACGTTGACAATGTTCAGAACCTTAGGAGAAAGAGTGTGGGTGCTAGGAGTTCACAAGAACTCATTTGAAGGAGCAAAGAGTTGATAATCTTTGAATCTGAGGAATTCCAAGCTCAGGAGAGACAACACAAGTGTGCGCAGATCCTATGCGAGTGAAGAAGGAAAGAACTTTCTAAGTTCAATACTGTATGAGAATCCCAAGGTGTGTGAAAAAGGTCCAAGTCCTTTAACAAGAGAAAGCTCTGAGGAGAGAAAGCGCAAGTCAAGCATAGGAGAAGCGATGAATCTCAAGGATAGATAGCGAGAGTAAGTCCTGTGACAGAGGAGAAATCTATTTGTAAGAAAGAGAATGAGTGATATTTGTTCTGGAGGAATTGATATCCCTTACATTCATCGAATTTGAGGAAGGAGCATAGTTGTTAAGCACCGAAGTCCTTCGAACTTTGCTACTTCAAATATTTTTAATTATTTGTTCAAAATGAGGAAAAATCCCCGAAGCTCCAAAGTATCAGAGTGAATCTACACCGTAGATCACAAGGAGAGTGCCAGTCATTGGAATGGCCAAGTATATATCTAGGTCTTCAGATTGATCCCAAAACAAGAGGAGGCGCGTTGTGGAGAAGATCAAATCCCAACCATCGGATCTGCACAAAGGTGAGTGTGACTTGTATATCCAATAGCAGTTTTGAGATTTGAAACTCGAGGAGAAATGTTTTGTTGTGTTACAAGGAGGAAAATCTCCTGAAGTCTTGAGCTCAGGAGAAAATCCTAACCTCTAGTCGTTGGGGACACATGTTAGTGGATTATCGATTATTCATAAGTTTGGTGATATGGAGGATCGTGGGTGAAAAGTTTTCATGCATGAAAAGTATCGAAGCCTATATTTAATTGTCATCATATGTTGACAAGGACACACATACCATGGATCTCCACCCTTCACTGATTCAACGTTCGGAATTTCAAGAGTTATTTGGTGATTAGCAGTGAGAGCTACCGAAGCCTGGAGTTTCGAAGGAGATATCAGTCGTTGGCTATAGGAGGAGTGAGAGTCGTCTATCTCGAATTCAACATTCAACAATTTCGGAGGCAACGTACATTGTATTCTCAGAACTCTTGAAGCCCAGAGTTCTGGAGTGGATCTGATCCATTTATTGTTGGAGGAGCATGGAACATTGATTCTTGAACCCTTCAGGGGTTGGCCACTTCGGCATTCGGATGAAGTGGAGTGTTGTGTTGTAATATCCTCCAAATCCTGAAGCTCCAGAGCCGTAGAGTGTTAGAGCAGTTCGCCATTTCAATGTTCCAAGGAATTAGCATGTTGTGAGGTGAAAACTCCTGAATATGGAGCATCGGAGCTCTGAAGCTCCAGATAAGCACCTTTCAGCCAAGCGCTTGATCCTATCCGTTGTTCACATGAGATTTTGGTCAAAGTTAAGGGGCGAGTGCCCAAAATTTGGATTTACATAGAATGGGGCTTAGCAAAGTTACCATTAAGTCTTCAATATGTATGGACCTGCAATTGAAGGTGATTTAAGGGGCCTCTAAACATTTGGAGAGGATCGAGCAGGGATCCAAGATCTAATTCATCTCTAGTAGATTGATCCTAGAAATGGAGGTTGCGCGAACCCCTAAGAGGGTTGGGGGTTTTCATCAAGTGGTATAAGAGTATATTTTTGTTTGCAAACAACCAACAAAGGAGGAGAAGAAAAAGTATTGAAGCTTTGCATAAGTAACTATTTGAAAGTGTGTAGCAGACAAGAGACTTGTGAGGAGGGTAGGGAAAGGAAAAAATGGATATTAAAGGCCATAGACAATGTCCAAAAGGATACCGCAAGAAGATGAGCAGGGAGAGGATGGATAAGCAGTTCAAGGAGATCGGAGAGGAGCTCGGCAAGTTGATTCTAGGGATACAACAAGAACATCAAGGAAGATGGAGGTATGAGTGGCGTATGAAGAGGAAGGTGAGGTGGCCTATCCAAGAGTTAATTTCTAGGAAGCAGAAGAAGATATTGAGGAGGTAGTAGAGGAAAGTGGAAAACCTCAGGAGCATAGAGGAGGAGATGGTTTACGTTTGTGAACCAAAAGATGGAGAAAGACTCAGTGATGAGGAAAGAATATCAGTTGAATATCTCACATATTTCTAGGAGGGAATAAAGAAAAAGTTAGATTTTCATGTGGGAAAGGAAGAGATTTGACTATTTAAAAGTCTCAGGAACTCAAAAAATAGTTCAGATCAACAAGGAGTGCTGACAAAAAAGAAGGAGGATATGAGTATGTTTGAGATTCTCAGTAATTTAAGAGAGAGTTCAAATCAACAAGGAGTGTTGATTGGAGAGGAGGAACATGAGAGGTGAATTCAAGGAGAGCATCCAACCAATAGAAAAGTTGGACACGGAGATTGAGGAGATAAGGAGGTTGATGTTGAGGTCAACAGAGGAGATAGTCAGCAATAGGTGGAGGATGAAAAGAAGATATTGTAGTGGCAAGATGAATAATCCACTGCAACATAAAGTTCAGAAACCTAGAGGAAAGCTTACAGCATCAACAACACAACAATAATAGCATGGCAGAGGAGCAAATGGACCGCTATAGAGTGGAGTTTGGGATCCATGAGGATCTCAAAAACAATAGCATAGGAGCCATGAGTAGCATATCATGTTTTTTTCAGCTAAGGAGTATGATTCAAGAGAATTAGCAATGTGTTAGTAGCCAATGTAGTAGGAGGGAGCAGATCCCAAGGAAAGAGAAGTGTATGCCTTCTCATTTTGTTTTAAATTTATCATTTTATATAATAAAAGTTGTAATGCTCGAGGAGGGATGATCCATTGAGTTTTTGTAAGGATGAGTGTAAGTCACCTTTAATGGCTGACAAATATATGGATCTAGATATGATTTAGACTAGATATAAGTTTATTGTAATTTAATGTGAATACATGAGGAAGGATCGAGAAGCCCCTCTTTGGTAAAAATCCAAATTTATTGAGATTAGATGCATTATATGAGAATTAGAGAATTAGAGAAGAGAGAGAGATCCCATGAGAAGAGAAATGGAAGATATGAGAGGAAAGAAGAACTGAGACTCTCTTACATTCCAGTCTTGTAAACACTCTACAAAGAATTCGTATTTAATACAAAGGCAAATTTCTCTGCATATGAGTCTGGGTGTGTGTGTTCTTTTTTTCTTAATGTTTGTTTTTTGAATATTTCCTGTGTATGTTTATGAATTCCATGAGTGCAATTATCTTTCCTTTGCACGAATAAATAGACTTGTCTATTGGTGTGAGTTTCTGAGTGTTCTAGGCTCTAAATGTTAGTGCAAGGACTGCACACAAGAGTTGTTAGAAAACTATGAGAAGCCAGTGCAAGGAGTGTGAAAGAACTTGGTTTTGAGTTAAATAAGATAATTCCATGTGGGAACACTAGAACATGTCACAAATATCAGAAGGGATAGTGAAAAGAGTGCACATAGTGAGCACAAGGAGTACGCCTACACTCAGAGCATTGTTAAATCTCAAGGGATGGCAAGTGCAAGTGTGCATAGAGTAAGTGCAAGCGGTGCACAGGTGACTCTTTATATTCCAAGACACAGGAGAATGAGTGCAAGGAGTTCATGAAACCAACATTTTGTTTAAGTGTTGGTGACGATCAAGAGGAAGAGCGCATAGTGCGAGGAGGGAAGAAGAAGTCATCTGAAAGAAAAATATGACAGTGTTCGTAATATCAAGACAAAGAACGTGGTTTCTAGGAGGACACAAGAGGTCATCTGAAGGATCAAAGGGACAAGACACTTTGAAGTTGAATAATTCCAAGCTTAGGAGAGAGAGAGAAAGTCTGTGGAGAGCCTATGCAAGGAGTGTAGAAGGAAAGAACTTTCTAAGTTCAAGACTACAGGAGAAGTGCAAGGTGTGCACCAAAGGTATAATTTTTTTGAATGGACAAAGATTCAAGGAGAAAAGGTGCAGGAAAATTTTACAAGTCCCAATATTCGGAGGGAACCGCAAAGTGTGTGCCCAAGTTCAATACACTCAAGCGACAAAGTTCAAGGAGAGATAGCAGTAGTAAGTCCCCTGACAGAGGATAAATCTCTTTGAAAGAAAGAGAATGAGAGAGATCTGTTCGGGAGGAATCATGATCCCTTACATCCTTCAGATCTCAGGAAAGAGCATGGTCATTAAGCACTAGAGTCCTTCATACTTCTTTCCTTTAACTATTTTTAAGTCCTTGTTGAAAGGGAGGAAAAATCCACAAAGCTATGAAGTCTTGGAGTGAATTTACACTCTAGATCAAAGGGGGAGTAACAACAATTGGATTGGTCGTCTGATCAATACTAAAACAGGATGAGGAGTGTTGTGGAAAATATCATATCCCAACCGTCAGATCTACGCGAAGGTGAGTGTGAGTCGTAGATATCATGATAGTTCAAAGATTCAACACTCGAGAAGAAACATGTTCTTGTTCTTCAAGGCGGTAGATCTCCCGATGTCTCGAACTCTAGAGAAAATCCCGACCATTTGTCATTGGGGAAACGTGTCATTGGATTATCAATTATTCAAAATTTCGGTGATCCGAAGGATCAAGGGTGAAAAGTGTTGAGGCATGAAAAATCCTAAAGCATAGAGTTAATCTTGGTCATCTGTTGACAGGGACACGTAGACCATGGATCTCCTCCCTTCATCAATTCAGTGTTCGACAGTTCAGGTGTTAGGTGGTGATTAGCAGTGAGAACTCCCATACCCCGGAGTTCTGGAGGAGATCTGAACCATTGGCTACAAGAAGAGCGAGAGCCTTCGATCTCAAATTTGGAATTAAACAATTCGGGAGGCAACGTACATTAGAGTCTGAAAACTAGCTGAGAGTTCCAGGATAGATCCGAGCCATTGGTTGTTGGAATAGCATTGACCGTTGATTTTTTAACCCTTCGAGGGTTCGCCACTTCGAAGTTCATAGGAAGTGGAGTGTTGTGTTGTAAGATCCTCCAAAGCCTGAAGCTCTAGTGCCAAAGAGTGTCATAGTAGTTTTCGAGTTCATCGTTTGGAGGAATTAGCATGTTATGAGGTGAAAACTCCGAGAGCCCGAAGCTTCGGAGAAGTTACTTTCAACTAAAAACATACCCTAAAGGGGTGGTGTCTATATGAACAAGGGTTTTTCTTTTTGAAAAAGTGAAAATAAAGTGAATTGTTTAATATTACTTTCTAAAATGGGTAATATTAGGGTTTTTGATGCCTATTCTTTTGGTTTACCCTTAATTATCTAGAAAAACTATCTTAGTGACAATTTGTATTAATAAGAGATCATACAATCTCATTTTAGCATAACTCTCCATTGTGAGAGGTTGTTGGACTGAAATGTTTTCTCTATTTGGTTAGTTCTCTCTCTTATAATTTTCTTTATGGCTATGCCTTGGATTATTGGTTGATGGAAGTGATGCACTAGCCTTGGAAGGCTTATATCTATCTTTTATCGTGGTTTGTCTCAACTTTTTCCTTGAATTGGTAAGGTTTTTACATTGTTTCTGTCATATATTTTCAAAGTCAAGGTTATTTCTAGAGATAGGTGGGAAGTATAAGGCAAAACACACCCACCTTAGTCTCCATCACTTTATTCTTATATATTATTGGTTTAAAAAGGGTTTTCTAAGAGAAGTATAAGCGAACACACCCTCTTAGCCTAAACCCTAGCTAGAGATACGTGTCTTGGGGAGTAAGAGGATTTACACTCACAAGGAGGTAATACCTATAGCTATTTGTTTGATTAAATTGATTCACCCATTTTTAAATGCACTAGTTGCTTACTTATTGCATTGGAGAAATAAATTGTTGCCTTGGTAAACGTGAATCTTTCAAGTTTTAAAGTTCTCTCTTTTATATAGTGATCTCGATGCCTTGGGGATTATTCTTCCCTTAGGGTGTCCTCTTTCAACCACCATTTATTTATGTTATAGCAAAACTAACCTACAACCATTAAGGATGCATTAACCCTATCCTATTAACGCCATTTTCT
Source organism: Picea glauca (assembly GCA_000966675.3). Classification (NCBI taxonomy): domain Eukaryota; kingdom Viridiplantae; phylum Streptophyta; class Pinopsida; order Pinales; family Pinaceae; genus Picea; species Picea glauca. The sequence goes on along the minus strand of JZKD02S1993094.1, from coordinate 245,494 downwards.
ACTAAACTAACCACAAACTAGGCCTAAAAGTCTACCCTCACCCACTACTAACCTAGGCGCACGTTTTGAGATAATTACGAGTGATTTTTGTTGGATAAACTTTCTGATATAGGGGTTGTTTTGATATAGCCATAATTTTTTTAACTTCATTGCAGAAACTCTAAGATAAAGTCACTCTCAACTTGTTCTTTCACTACCAATACTTGCTAAAAGTTTGCTAACTTGTTCTACTAGGCTTAAGACATCTTTTTGTGTCTTCTTTGAGGATTTTGGTGGATGATTTTATTGATGTAATAAAAAAAAAATTGAATCCATAATGATGCCAAAAATAATTTTGCACACAATATTTATGACAACCACAACTAGTTGCTAAAGTTTCATGCTATAAATTGTGAAGTTTCTCTATTCATTATATACTTGTTTCAAGCATATCTCACTTGAATTTAAGAATTTTTTTAAGAATATATGATATTTCTTTCTTGTTGAGATATATTGTTATATATTGTTTTAAATTAGGGACAACAAGCTTAACTTGTTGATACAAACTATAATACATCATTGCAAAGTGGTTCTTCTTGTGTCTCAGGCATGTACAAACATATAGACAATTCACCCAAGTCTTTGGAGACCTTCAAAACACTTTAGAATCATATTTGCTTTCCATTTTCCATATAGATATTTTACCTTAGGGACCTCTTCCTTTTCTTTATCTTTTTCACATCAATTTTCCCCCTAGGGTCACCCGTGTTTCAGGTGACTATCTCACCTCTAAAGTGACACACTTGCATAAAGTGACAATGGATAGGTGACCTATTAGTTGTTTCCAAATTACTACTAATTTTGTTGRAATACTTAACATATTATGCTTTGAAAGAAATTATTTTAACTGTAGAARTAATGTAAAGAGAAAATATTGTTATTAAATAATATCTAGTAAATTAATAAGAATAATAAGTATTTTATTTTATATAACTATARTGAAAATACTTGGAAATATACAAACTATTGAATATAAAGATTCGAAGTACAATACTTTTATTCATCAAACTAGATGGTACATTCCAAGAATCTCTAAAAATAATATATAGAAAGATAATACAAATATAATAGACTTTATTTTGTTTCTTATAAGGATGGCTAGAGTCGTGAGAAGTCAAAGAATATCATAATTTCTMCATAAAAATAAATGTATACCCAAGTTAGGGTTTTTACTTTTAAAGAAGCCCTAGAATTAATAACCAAAAGTGCACTCGTCATWAATTTTCTTGGCCATCCTCATCCAAGGAATTTCCCGAGGAGGACGCCATCAAGATTTATTAACCCAAGTAAAAAGAAATGAGGGAAATARTTTATTTATACTAAAAAAATGTTTGATTTGGTTGCGAACATTATACAAATTGTGAAATCCATTACCGAAAAAAAACAAACAACCCTACCTGAATCTTGAATATTATTAAGGACATGGGTGTATTAAACCTCTTAGTGAATGTGTTGTGCACGAAAAATAAACAAAGGGGTTAGCGAAATAATACCTTGGGAGTTTTAGTCTTTGAACAAATTAAACAAGAATAAAATATGAAGGCTACATGAACTTGATCCTAAGCTCCTGAAATATAAATTAATGCAAAAGTATTATAACGTTTCCTGTCAGTTAAAGAGTCTACAAACTTAGTATGAATATCAATTTACATTGTCAAAAGAAGGCGGAGGAGCCAACACGAATTGGTGGTAATTTAAGTCTGTAGATAAGAGTCAACCTACACAATGAGAAATAGTTCATAGTTACAGTGTTAAAAGAAATTTTCTAATAAACAAATTTCTATAGTATATAACAATAGAAAAATATGACTTACTTAGCACTCATCATGGAAAATGCTAACGGAATTAGTAGATCGGTAAACGCTTAGGCTAAAATCTTTGTTTCTCTAATACAAAAGATTATGGTTCTTATGTTGAGTATCGACGCAATGAATTAAGCCTAGGCTCCACAAACGAGCCATAATCAAGAGAGAAGGTATGAGTTTGGTAACGTGGAATAAGCTCTATCACCATCAAGGTGAAATAATTAAGATGGAATATCTTTTTTTAACTCTTAACCCATGTAGGATTACATCATATCCCTTTTCATAAATTGATACAATGTGTAACTAGGTTCTCATTTATTGTATTGTAAGGTGATTTGAATTGTTTATCTCAAGAAGAAATTGGAAAAGGTGTATAAGACAGAACTTTGAACAATAGATATGGTTATCATACCAAATTTTATACATTATACAATATGATAATATGGCATCAAGATAATGATTTGACCATGTCAATTAAAGTAACATCATTTATGAAAAAGAATCACACCTATAGTGTTTATGTGTTTATTACTTTCATATAAAAATTGGTATAATAATTGAGGATAAGAAGTGAAAAAGGTTATCCATATTGTCAAGGTTAAATCCGAGTGTGTTGGTGCGGTGCCCTCCGTTTTTGGCCCTCTAAACCATCTGTATTTGAATTAACCATATTGTCAAGGTTTTCTAATTATTAAAAATAAGATATATCCATTTTATATATTTTACCATGGAAATTTTAAGTATAATTATTAACTATGACTATATATGTTAATTAACAAATTATCTTAAAAAAAATGTTGGTAATGAGATGATATTACATTAACCTATCTTACCGTAGCCTAGATTAGCCTTATTTATTCTATCATAGCCTAACCTATCCTAGCCTGACCTAGCCTAGCCTAGCTTGACCTAGTCTAGCCTAGCTTAACTTAGCTTAGCCCAACCTCATGCTAGTTTAAACTAGCCTAGTCAAGTTTACCCAAGCTTAGACTAACCTAACTTGACTCTACTCTAAACTAACCTAGCCTATATTAGCTCAACCTACCTTACCTTAGCCCAACCCAATATAACCCTCTCTTCCCTACCCTATATTGGTTTAACTTAACTTAGCCTACCCTAAGCAAGAGTAATGAATTGTCACAATAGTAGTTCACAGTTAACATTAAACCAAACTCTAAATGCAAAATCAAGATATCATTGTTAAAATGTGATTTTTTCAAAAATATGGATCACTACATCATAAAGGAAACTAAAAAGGAATTAATAAACATGTGCCTTAGAAATAAATCAATCTCAATTCTAAACATGTGAGAATTTTCATACTTTCTATTGGAAACCCTATGTCATCCAAGTACACATACGAGAAGTGTGTAGCTAAATTCTAAACATGTTAGAATTTTCATACTTAGTATTGAAAACTATACTTCATCCAATTACACATACTAGAAGTGTCTAGTTAAATTCTAGAATAAAATGGTGATAATCAATGCACATGTGCCTTAGAAATAAATCAATCTCAATTCTAAACATGTGAGAATTTTCATACTTAGTATTGGAATCCCTAGATCATCCAAGTACATATACCCCAAATTAGAAGTGTCTAGATAAATTATGGAATAGAATGGTGATAAACAATGCACATGTGCCTTATAAATAAATCAATCTCAATTCTAAACATGTGAGAATTTTCATACTTCTTATTGGAATCCCTACATCATCCAAGTACATATACCCCAAATCAGAAGTGTCTAGCTAAATTCTGAAATAAAATGGTGATGATCAATGCACATGTGCATTAGAAATAAATCAATCTCAATTCTAAACATGTGAGAATTTTCATACTTCTTATTGGAATCCCTACGTCATTCAAGTAAACATAAGTGTCTAGGTAAATTCTGGAATAAAATGGTGATAATCTATGCACATATACCTTAGAAATAAATTAATCTCAATTCTAAAATTCTAAACATGTAATAATTTTCATACTTCTTATTCTAAGCCCTATATCATCCAAGTACACATACCCAAAATCAAAAGTTTCCGAAATAAGATGGTGATACATCATAGCCTTATTAAAAAAAGCAAAAATAAAGATGAAATTCAAAATCAAAACAAACAAAAAAGAAGGGATCCTTTAATGGAGACTGTAGGAAAAGCATGGATAAAGTGAACACCTTTAATGGATAGTGCAGGAAAAGCATGGATAAAGTGAACGGTTGGGAATTTGAAAAAAAATCGAGAAGATTTAGCGACGGAAAGCATGGATAAAGTGAATTGTTGAGAATTTGAAAAAAACTGAGAATCTTTAGTGCCCACAAAGCACGGATAAAATGAACTGTTGAAAATCTGGAAAAAAATAGAGAGTCTCTAGTTGACAATGCTCGCAAAGTAGAAAACCTTTCACTGACGGTGTCGGAAAAGCATGAATAAAGTGAACCATTGAGAATTTGACATTAACAATTAATTGAAGAGAAAAATCTTGTCTCTTATGTAACCTATATATGCTTCCAGAGAGAGGAGGAAAAAGTAGGAAACGATCTATCGATTTATGGTTAAAGAGAGGTTGGATAAGAGATATATATCTCAAATCTTCGTCTGTTTCAACATATTCCTCCTCCTCTATCTATTCATAGTGTCGTTAGCCTGTGTACGGTGAGACTGGGTGAAGTATGGGTCTGAATGTCTGGATATGGTTCATGTTTAAATTAGTGATGTTATGTGTAATAGAGGAGAAGGATGGACTTAATTTGATCGTCCAGTGGAGCAAACAACTTCAAGGGAAGGGTATCTAAGCTACTCAACTATCCCTGGTCTTTTAATGGTGCATTTTATTATGATTATTTTCTCTTCTATTTAGAGGAGAAAAGATTGTTTTGTAAATTCCTTCAGCAATATTATGTATAACTTTCCTTTATTTCTGTGAATTTGACTGCTAATATTCGATGTTCGACTTGTTTTGTTTTGTTGTGAATAACATTCATTTCTTTCTATCAATTTGACTGCTAATATTTTAGGTTCAACTTGTTCTATTCGGATCTGAAATGTCATTGGTTGGAAAATCTCAATGGAGGAAGGAATGAAGACGATCTTTCAAGCAACAGGTATGTATGTCTTTAGCTTCTATTGCGTTTTCTCTCAATAGTTTACCCTTGATGCCATTGCTCCACTTATTTGCGCGCTCTACTTATTTGCCTTTTCATTATTAGTGGTTTAATCTTGTGTGTTTTATAATTCAATCAGTCTTTTGAGTAGTAAACCTAAGTATATTATCTCTCTTTATTTAACTAATTTTTAATCTATCCTCTTTTATAATTCAATCACTCTTTTCAGTAGTAAACATAACGATAGTATCTCTCTTTATTAAACTAATTTTTAATCTTGCCTATTTTATAATTCAATCCATCTTTTCAGTAGTAAACCTAACTATATTATCTCTCTTTATTTAACTAATTTTTAGTTGGTTTCTCATTAGTTTAATTTGCGGCCTGAAGACTTTAACCGACCCATTTTTTCTTATTAATTTTAAGGTTTTTGATCACTTTAACCCCAACTAATTTTTCATTGGTTTCTCAGTAATTTAAGTTGTCTCATGAATAGTTGATCCTTCCCATGTCTGAGGTTTTATATTGAAGATTATTTTATATGTATATAATGTTATCTTTAACTATATATAACTTTAACTATTATTATTGATAAATTTATTATTTATGTTAATTATTTTATGTGTGGAATTTATTGAGTGTGGAATGTATATTTATAACATTTATTTATTATATGTGTGTTATCTATTTATTATATGTCTCTTGTCATTTTATCTTTTTCTTGTATTTATATTAGAAATATGTTATCTTTACTTGAAATAACATAATGGATATGTGATTTTTTAACATAATCCATATTAAAAAATGGATTTGAGTAATTAGGTTATACATTTGTCCAAAGAATTATTCTCGTTTTGAAGTATTATCTAAGTCTTGGGCATAGTATTTAGGCTTAGGTGTAGGATATATGATTAGGGCTTGAAGTATAATATTTAAAGGTGTAGGATTAAGTAGGATTAGGCTTGGGCTTAGGGATTTAGACATAGATTGAAGTTGAAGGGTAGGCTAAGATAGGAAATGCTAGTTTATCTAGGCTAGGTTAGATTAGTCTATGTAGGCTAGGTTAGGTCAGGTTAAGATAGGGTAGGGTAGGGTAGGTTAGAGGAGAGGAGGGAAGGCTAGGTTATGCTAGCTAGGTTATGTTAGGTTAGGGTAGGGTAGGTTAGATTAGGCTATTTTAGGGTAGGGTTAGGTAGGCTAAGATAGGTTACTCTTGGATAAGTTAGGTTTAGGGTAGGCTAGGCTAGGTTAGGCTATGATAGGTTAGGTTAGGCTAGGTTAGGAAAGGTAAGTTTTTGGTAGGGTAGGTTTAGGTTAGGATAGGATAGGTTATAGTATGATAAAATATAGTAGATTAGGGTAGGTTAGGTTAAAGTAATGTAGGCTAAGTTAGGCCAAGATAGACCAAGATAGATTGGGATAAGTTAGGTTGGGTGGGGTTGAGTTAAGTTAGGGTAGGATTTAAGAGAGGATAACATAGGGTAGGATAGGGTTGGGTTAGGCTAGGCTAGGCTAAGCTATTTTAGGGTAGGATAAGGTTGGGTTAGACTAGGATATGCTTAGCTAGGATTGTGTAGGTTGGGTTGGGCTGGGCTAGGTTAGGCTAAGGTAGTCTAGGGTAGGCTATGCTAATTTATGATAGGGTTGGGTTAGCCTAAGATAGGCTATGATAACCTTGGATAGAGTAGGTTAGGGATATCAATATAAGCCAATATTGGGTAGCATGACCTAGACAAGGTTAGGATAAGATTAAACTAGTGTAGTTTACACTAGGGTAAGGTAGGGTAGATTAGGGTAATCTAAGGTAGGGTAACATAGGGTACGTTAGGGTAAGATAAGGTAGGATATGCTAGAATAGTGTATACTCTGGTGGGCTAGGTTAGGTTAGGATAGTGTAGGATAGGGTAGGTTAGGATAGTGTAGGTTATGGTAAGTTATTCTTCTAGGTTAGGCTAGGTTATGTAATTTTAGGATAGGATAAGTTATGTTATGTGAGGCTACGATAGAATTGGGTAGGATAAGGTAGGTTAGGTTAGGAAAGAGTAGGATTAAGGTAGAGAAAATTAGGTTCGGAGGGGATAGGATAATTTAAGATAGGTTAGGCCAGGTTAGGTTATGCATGGGAAATGTATCGTAGCATGGGATTGGCTAAGATATGCATGAGTAGGGTAGGATAAACAAGTATGCATCTGATCTGTGCATGTTGGAAATAAATTCGCGCACTATGTGCAGTGGTTTCTTAGAAAGTTGCACAACTATGTAGAGAACATGTGCACATGAGTGTGCCCCTGTGGGTGTGACAGATGCACATTGATGCACATTTGTTTCTCCTAAAGCCATGCATTTATGCACAACTATGTGACGAACATGTGTGTATATGTGCATGCTTGTTGTGGTGACAATCATGCACTTGAAGTGAAGCTAAGGGTTTTTTGTGAAAACTTGAATTTTTGCAATATTTTAGATAAATGATGAGTGTTGATGAGGGGTTTCTTGTGTGAATTCATTTCATCATTTCATCATGCCAGTTCACTGAAGGGAGCGAGACACAAAGTGCCTCTGGGAGGCAGTGAGAGAGGATTTGGGCATTCAGAGACTCTTGGTAGCCAGTGGGTTGCTCAAGTTCTTCAATTTTCCACTGATATGGTCACAAGAGTATGTGCTTCAGTATGTATTGTCGATGTGGACCACTGATCTATAGTGTTTCAATGTGCGGGGTCAATAAATAACATTATCAGTTGTTGAGGATGTGTACTTCTTGACAGGGCTCCCCTTTCGGGGAATGGCCCTCTGTGCTGACCCCCAACTACCAGGAGATGCTAGGTTGATAGACCTAGTGCGTGATTATTTCTCAGGTCCAAACGCAATGTCAGTTTCGGTTGTCCGGATTGAGGTGATGGATGTTCTCTTGCATCAGTGCATCACAAAGATAATTGTAAGGATATATGGATCCTTAGTTACTCAGCGGATTAGTGGTGGTCAGTTTAGGATTATGCAAAGAGTCCTTGATGGGGATTTTTTCTCCTGGGGTTTGATGTTACATGCTAATATGATGGGACAGATTCAACAGTGTCGAACCACCGTCTTCATTGATTTTTTCTTTGGATCTATCTTTGTGGCATGGTTTCTAGAGAGGGTGCCCATGTTGTCCCCTAGAGTGTTGTTGTCGGCTACAGTGCCTCAGGAGCTGCGATGCACTAGGCTCAAATTTTGGTATGGCATGGAGGGGGGAGTGTGGCCACTATTTTACGACAACATTAGCATGTGTGTGGTGCCATATGCCACAAATTATACTATAGTTCCCATATGGTTGGATGGACTTCCGACATGACCCAAACATGGTGTTCCCTCCTTAAGAGATTTGGGACCATAGAGCTATCTTGATGTACTTATGCTTTGTGATTTTGATAGCGTAGCATATGTTTATATGTATATGGATGTTGAATATATATTTGTTTGTGTTTTTACAGATGCGGGGCCTCAAGGCAGAGGTGGTTGGAGACTGGGATTGCTAAGGGCCAGTGAGACCACCATAGGTTGGAGAGAAATGCCAGAGGGATGAGGTTGGAGTGAGGCCAACAAATGAGGTACCTCAACTGGTGAGGCACCTCCCGCTGATAGAGGACCTATTGGGGGAGCTCTGGGGCTAGCATGAGTGATATTTTGTATATTTTTGTATTGAAAGAGGCCTGCGATCCCATTTTGTGTAGGTTTTTGTGACACCTAGTTTGTACCTATAGGCGTGAGGGGGGATTATAAAAGCTATGGGGTGTTCATAATCATCATCATCTTTTTTCATTAGAACACCCACTATGGTATCCTGGGAGGCAAACCACAATATTATGAAATCTTGTGAATAATCATAGATGATCAAGACGGAGGCTTTTGAGATAGAATTATTTATATCCTTGAAAGACTTGATAGCTTTGTCATCCCATCTTAAGGAAATATTCTTTTTTAGCAAAGTGCTCATGGGTTTTATCCTCTCGAAAAAGTTTGGGATAAATCTTCGAATGAAGTTGATCTTTCCAAAAAAGGATTGTAAGGAATTTTTGTTCCTTGGGGGACAAACATATTTTATAGATTGGTATCTTTCAGGGTCTATGGAGACCCCCCTTTTTGAGGCCACGTGACCCAAAAGTTTTCCTTCATCGATCCCAAAAACAAACTTCTTTGGATTTACCGAGACTCCATACTTCCTACATCACTCAAAAATAATCTTGAGGTGTGAAAGGTGGTTTTTCCTATCCTTTGATACAACCATGAGATCATCCTAGTAAATCTCTATGATTTTTTGTATAAGGTACTGAAAGGAAAAGTCCATTGCTCTTTAAAAGGTAGCACCAGAATTCATAAGACCAAATGGCATTCTTAAGTACATAAGCATTCCCCATGGTGTAGTAAATGTTGTTTTAAGATGGTCTTCCCTCTTGAGCAAGACTTTGTTGTATCTGGAAAAACCATCCAAAATAGACATCATCCCTACCCCTATAACCCTTTCTAACAGATGTTCCATGTTCATGAGGGGGTAGTTGTATTTCAAGGATAGCTGGTTAAGGTTATGAAAATCCACATGGAGACGTATCTCATCGATTTTCTTTCGAACAACTACGCAATTTGACATCAAAGAGGAATATATGATGGGAGATATGATACCAATGTCAACCATATACCTGAAGGTGTTGGTAGGACAATTCCAACTTCTATACCAGATCTTGAATGTGTTCCATCAAATTCTAGAGTTCAAATTCCCTCAGGTGTTTCGATAGTATCATCCCCAAAACTTCCTCCTTGGATAAACCAACTATTGATATCATCGTTAATACATATGAGATTGTCACTTGGTTCATCATAGGTTTCGACAAGATATCCTACAAGGGATTCTCTGTAGAGGGTGAAGAATCCCCCTTCTAGGTGAGGATTGATTACCTTGGAATCCCAGTTTTGGAAACTCCCAGCTAATTGTTTTGTAAGGTCTTTGGGAAAAATGAGGCCCCAATTGCTCAAAGAATCTACCACCATGACGTCTATATCAAAAGGGGTGCTGGGAAAGACTCAAAGGCAACTTCTAGTTTTTTTAGAATTCCCTTTGCAAAACCCCTTTTTGTGTTTTGTTGTGAAAGGTTAAGGTCCAATTGATGCAAGACTTCCTTGGTCATAAAGTTGGTTGTAGCATTTGGTTGAAAAATACAATTGTGGAGGAGGGAGTCATTGATTCAGATAGTTGTATAAAAAGGTGTGGCCTCACCATACCTTGATCCAAAGTGGTCTACATGGTGGACAAAAAGAGGTGCTTCTTCACAAAGGTTTTCTTTATAAATTTGTGGTAAGGAAGCTTCAATCTTTGCACTGTGTGGACAAAGATCCTGAACATTTTCTACATCCATGGGTGGTTATGAAAGGAACATATTGTACACTGATATGAGGATTGGTCCATTTCCTCTTGGGAGCCATGGGTTTTACTTCAAATATTTGTGGAAGGTTAGGTTTAGTAGTGTCTTCATCACTTGATTTCCATGGGCTACTATTGTGTGAAAATTGAACCTGATGGATGTAGTCTTTGAACTCAAGGTTATTTTAGATTTGGAAAGTGAGGTATTGTGCCTCTTTTAAGGTTGAGGGTGACCTATCCTTGAGGTTAAACTGCAATATTACCTCAAATGAGTTCAAGTAGTGACGGAGGATATATTCCTCTGAGTTTAGGTTAGGTCAGATCTTTTTTAGGATAAGATTGAATCTATCATTAAAATACTTAATGCTCTTGCTGGAGCCTTTACAAACATTGACATACTGAGAGTATAAGGGTTGTGTGTATTCATGATTGCACCACCTTATTTTAAAATCTCTTTCCAATTCTTCAGGATATTTTATGCCTCCTTTTGGGTAAGAATCAATCCAAGTCTTGAATTTCCCAATAAAAGAGCTTGCAAAAATTCCCATAAATATGTTAGGGTGCTCCTAACTGGTTTGATGAAACTAAAAACTTTCACAAAATTGGTTCCAATATGAGTTTCCAAAAGAGACCCCCTCTCCTGAGAAACTCGATAGCCAAGACTTGACACCTTTGGGTAGGTCATGTAATCCACCTTGAATATTAGTTAAGTCAAAACATTAGAAGGTTTCTTGGCAAGACCATTTGGGAGAACCTACAGAAGGAGTAGGGTTTGAAGGGGTTCCAGTCACCACATTAGATAGAGGTAAATATTGATGCCTGCTACGAGTTGTCATCAGTGGAGTCACCAAATAATTTGATTGTAACTATCAACGAAGAAAGGGAAAACATCCTTAGTGGAGTCGCTAGGTAAGCTTGTAAGATAAAGACTCTAGAGGCAAGGCTTACTGAAAATTGTCATTTCGAGGAAAGTTTTGACTCAGTGTCCCTGACAACGCCGCCAAAATGTTATCGCGCAATTTGTAGTAAGAATAAAGATTATATATTTGAAGAGG
>JZKD02S1993094.1:218491-229127 GCA_000966675.3 Picea glauca | reverse complement strand
TGGACAGAGTAGTGATGTTCTTCTTCCCTTAAAACGTTGGTTTCTCCATAAGATGATCCAGTTGTCTATAATTCGGTCCAACCTCATCCTCTATCACACAATAGATGACTGACGCAGACTCGACCTGAACTACTCATACATCCAAACTCAAACTAGATCTAGACTCAAAGCCCACACAGTCTCAGACAACCAACTACACAGGAATACCAGACAGATCATAGAGGAGGAGGAGGAAGTTGCACTAGACAGATCATAGAGGAGGAGGAGGAAGTTGAAAAAGACAGATCATAGAGGAGGAGGAGGAAGTTGAAACATGGTAAGATCTGAGTATATATCACTTCTCCAACTTCCCTTCAACGGATATATAGTTTTTCCTTCATCTTTTCTGAGACAAAATTCCTCCCAATGTTAACATGTGAAACAAATTTCCAAAGTTGAAGTAGCGTATGTTAGAGGTTATTGTTCTTTTTTAGGTTTGATTTTGAATTTTAGGTTAAAGGCTATACTACTTTTTCGATTTTGATTTCCAATTTAAGGGATAGATAATTTCACTCTTTGGACTCCCTCTCTATTGGAAACCATCCATGATTTTGAATTTAACGGATAGATAATTTCATTATTTTGACTCCCTCTTTCTTTGGAACCACCCATGGGTTAGAGATGACACAAAATTACTCCTCTTCAACCGACCGTTAACATATGAAACAAATCCCCAAAGGTTCTCTTTTTTCATGCATTTGAAGCACCTTGATTATAGTGATTTTTGAGTTTTGATTCAGAAATATCTATATTTTGTTTTGGTTGAATAATGATATGATATAGCACCATTTTATTTCATAATTTTGATAGATATTTTTTATTTTGAGTATACAGATAATTTCTCCCTTTTGATTCCCCCTCTTTGGAGCAAGAGATGAGACAAAATCCCTCTCTCTTCAATGGATCCATGCCCCTTTGGAGTAAGAGATGAGACAATTCCTCTCTCTTCAACCGACCCTTAACATATGAAACAAACTACCAAAGGCTAACTCTATTCATGCATTAGAAGCACTAGGAGGGAGCAGATCCCAAGGAAAGAGAAGTGCTAGCCTTCTCTTTTTATCTTAAATTTATCATTTAATGCAATAAATTTGGTAAGGCTGGATGAGGGTGGAGCCATAGATTTTGTGTAAGGTTGTGCAGGAGAAGCCCAAGCTGTGTGAGAAATGTCCAAGTCTTTTGACAGGGGAAATATCTAAGGTGATAAATCACAAGTCAAGTGGAGAATTTTACAAGTCCCAACCTCATAACGAAAGTGCTAGGTGTGCGCCCAAGTTCAAGTCACCCAAGCGATGAAGCTCAAAGAGAGATAGTGGGAGTAAATCCTATAACATAGGAGAAATATATTTGTAAGAAAGAGAATGAAAGATATTTGTTTTGGAGGAATCAAGATCCCTTACAGTGGTCAGATTTGAGGAAGGAGCATGGTTGTTAAGCACTGAAGTCCTCTGGACTTCACTCCTTCAGATATTTTTAAGTCTTTGTTGAAAAGGAGGAAAAATCCACTAAGATCCAAAGTCTCAAAGTGAATCTATGCCATAGATCACAGGGAGAGTTTCAGTCATTGGATTGACCAATTATAGATCTGGTTCGTTGGATCGATCCCAAAATAGAAGGTGGAGCATTGTGGAGAAGATCAAATCCCAACCGTTGGATTTGCACGAAGGTGATTTTGATTCGTAGGTCTCATAGAAGTTTGGATATTCGACACTCCAACGTGTTCTTGTGTTATGAGGAGGAAAATCTCCCAAAGTCTCTAGCTCCAGAGAAAATCCTAACCGCTAGTCTTTGGGGACACATATCAACGGATTATCGATTATTCGAAAGTTTCGTGATATGGAGGATCGCAAGTGAAAAGCGTTCATGCATGAAAAGTCTTGAAGCCTAGAGTTTATCATCATCGTACGTTGACAAGTACCTATTGACAGGAACACATAGATGATGGATCTCCGAACTTCGTCGATTCAAAGTTCAGTAGTTCGGGAGTTAGGTGGTAATTAGGAGTGAGAACGATCGAAGACCAAAGTTTCGGAGGAGATATCAGTCATTGGCTACAAGAAGAGAGAGAGTCATCTATCTCGAATTTGAAATTCAACAATTTGGGATGCAACATACATTGGAGTCTCGGAACTCCTGAAGCCTGAAGTTCTGGAGTGGATCCGATCCGTTTATTATTTGAGGATAATGGAACAATGATTCTTGAACCCTTTGAGGGTTCTCCACTTTGACGTTTGGATAAATTGTATTTTTGTGTTGTAAGATCCTCTAAAGCCTGAAGCTCCAGTACTAGAGAGTGCCAGAGTAGTTCTCCATTTTAGTGTTCAAAGGAATTAGCATGTTGTGAGTTGAAAACTCATGAATCTTGAAGCAACAAAACACTGGAGCTCTGAAGCTCTAGATAAGCACCTTTCAACCAAGTTCTTGGTCCTAGCCCTTGGTCACATGAGATTTGGGTCGATGTTAAGGGGATAGTGCCCAAAATTTGGATTTAGAGATAAAGGGGCTTAGTAAAGTCACCATCAAGTCTTTGTTGTGTATGGACCTACAATTGGAGGTGATTTAAAGGGCATATGAACATTTGGATAGAATCCAGTAGGGATCCAAGATCTAATTCATCTCTAGTATATCGATCCTAGACTGAGAGGTTGTACAAACCCCTAGGAGGGGTGGGGGTTTGCATCAAGGGGTATAAGAGTAGATTTTTGTTTGCAGACAACTAACAAAGGATTACAAGACAAAGTACTAAAGCTCTGCATAAATAACTATTTTCAAGTGTGTAGTAGACAATAGACTTGTGAGGAGGGTAGGGAAAGGAAAAAATGGATATTAAAGGCCATAAATAATGTGCAAGAGGAGACCACAAGAATATGAGGAGAGATAGGATGGATAAACAGTTCAAGGAGACCCGAGAGGAGCTCGACACGTTGATGCTAATGATAAAACAAGAAGAGAAAGGAAGATGGAGGTATGAGTGGCCTATGAAGAAGGAGGTGAGGTGGCCTATCTAGGAGTTTATTTCGAGGAAGTAGAAGAATATACTAAGGAGGTGCCCGAGGAAAGCAGAAAACCTCAGGAGTATAGAGGAGGAAATGATTTACTTCTGTGAACCAGAAGATGGAGAAATCCTCAGTGATGAGGAAGGGAGATTAATTGAATATCACATAGGTTTACAGGGAGGGAAGAAAGGAAAAGTCAGGTTTCCAGGTGGGCAAGGAAGAGATGAGACTATCTGAAAGTCTCAAGAACTCAAAAAAGAGTTCAGGTCAACAAGGGGTGCTAAAAAATAACGAGGAGATGAGGATGTTTGAGAGTATCAATAATTTAAGAGAGAGTTTAGATCAACAAGGAGTGTTGATTGGAGAGGAGGAAGATCAGAGGTGCATTTTGATCATTGGGGGAATCAAAATATTCCTATCCAGAAGCCTAGTGGAGGCCTATGCATGTGTTGCACATGAGGAGGTGATGCATGAATCATACGAGGAATATGCCATTGGTCCAAATGTTTTAAAGCTAACAATTAATGTGTAGGAGGTGCATAAAAAGAAGGACAACCAACATAGACTATCATGGAGGAGGAGAAGGAGAAGATACTGACATCTTCCCAAGAGATTAAAGGAAAGGAGGCCCACACAATTGTTAGCCAAAGGAATTATCAGTGGGAACATTCAAATATCATACTCACTCCGTGGGAGGAAGAGTTGAGGATGTTGTAGGATTGGTTAGGAAATCCAGAGATAGAGAAAGACTATCATAGGGAGGCAATCATGCAGAGTGGAGAATAATTCTAGTAGGAGGAAAAATTGGATGAATTTAGACTTATGCTAGACCAATGAGATGACAGGGGAACAAAAGAACTAACATAAATAAAATTTTCATAGGATATGGTTGAGCAATAGCTTAGTAATATTTATGTAGAATTACAGTATGCAGTGGAGTGGAAATCCAATGCCATGGGAGATGAAGTCAACATGGGAGATGAAGATGATCTTCCATTTTAAATGTGTGAAAAATTATAATCCCTGGGACAAGTAGAAATAACCCAGAGGAAGCTCATCCAACAAGTTAAGTTGGAAATTGATGAAGAAGACGATAAGAAGCAAAAGAGGAGACTCCATGAGAGCATCCAACCAATAGAAAAGTTGGATGAGGAGACTGAGGAGATAAGGAGGTTGATGTTGAAATCAATAGAGGAGATAGTCAACAACAGGTGGAGGATGACAAGAAGAGATTGCAGTGGAAGTATGAATAAGCCACTACAACATAAAGTTTAGAGACCTGGAGGAAATCTTGCAACATCAACAACAGAGGAGAAGATTGACCACTATAGAGTGGAGTTTGGAATCTAGGAGGATCTCAACAACAGTAGAAGAGGAGCCATGATAAGTAGCTCATGTTTTTTTTCAATAGAGGAGTATGATGCAAGAGCATTAGCAACCCGTCAGCAGTCAGTGTCGCAACGTAGTAGGAGGGAGCAGATCCCAAGGAAAGAGAAGTGTATGCCTTCTCATTTTGTTTTAAATTTATCATTTTATGTAATAAATGTTGTAGTGATCAAGGAGGGATGAGCCATTGAGTGTGTGTAAGGATGAGTGTAAGTCACCTTTAATGGCTGATAGATAGATTGATCGAGATATAATTTAGACTAGATATAAATTTATTGTAATTTAATGTGAATATGTGAGGAAGGATCACGAATCCCCTCTTTGGTAAAAATCCAAATGTATTAAGATTAGAGGCATTATATGAGAATTAGAGTATTAGAGAAGAGAGATAGCTCATGAGAAGAGAAATAGAATATATGAGAGGGAAAGAAGAACTGAAACTTTGTTGCATTCCACTCTTGTAAACACTGTACAAAGCATTCATATTTAATACAAAGGAAGATTTCCCTGCATATGAGTCTTTGTGTGTGTTATCTTTTTCTTAATTTTTTTTTTTGAATATTTATTGTGTATGTTTATGAATTCCATGAGTGAAATTATGGCCCCTTTGTAGGGATAAATAGACTTCTCTATTAGTGTGAGTCTCTGAGTATTCTAGGCTCTCAATGTTAGTGCAAGGAGTGCACACAAGAGTTTTTAGAAAACTATGAGAAGCCAATGTAAGGAGTGTGAAAGAACTCAGTTTTGAGTTCAAAAAGAGCGTCCCATGTGGGCACACCAGAACATGCCAGAAATATTAGAAGGGATAGTGAAAAGAGTGTACAGAGTAAGTGCAAGGAGTACGCCTACACTTAGAGCATTGTCAAAGGTAAAGGGAAGGTGAGTGCAAGTGTGCATAGAGTAAGTGAAAGGAGTGCGCAGGTGACTCTTTATAGTACAATAATCAGGAGAGTGAGTGAAATAAGTTCACGAAGCCAAAATTTTGTTGAAGTGTTGGTGAAGCTCAAGAGGAAGAGTGTAAACTGCTAGGAGGGAACAAGAAGTCATGTGAAATAAAAATATGATAGTGTTCGCAATATCGGGAGAAAGAGAGTGGTTTCTAGGAGGAGACAAGAAGTCATCTGAAAGATCAAAGGGACAAGACCCTTTGAAGCTAAATAATTCCAATCCTAGGAGAGAGAGCATAATTTTGCGGAGATCCTATGCAAGGAGTGTAGAAGGAGAGAACCTTCTAAGTTCAAGACTGCAGGAGAAGTGCAAGGTGTGCACCAAAGGTATGGTTCCTTTGACTGGAAAAATATCAAAGGAGATAAAGTGCAAGTCAAGTGCAGGGAAATTTTACAAGTCCCAATATCAGGAGGGAAGCACAAGGTGTGCACCCGAGTTCAAGACACTCAAGTGACGCATTTCAAGGAGAGATAGTGGGAGCAAGTCCCTTGATAAAGGAGAAATCTCTTTGTAAGAAAGAGAATGTGAGATATTTGTTCGGGAGGAATCATCATGCCTTACAGTCGTTGGATATTAAGAAGGAGCATGGTCAGTAAGCATTGGAGTCCTTCATGCTTCATTGCTTCGGCTATTTTTAAGTCTTTGTTGAAAAGGAGGAAAAAACCATGAACTTTGAAGTCTTGGAGTGAATCTATGCTCTAGATCACAGAGAGAGTAAAAACAATTGGATTGGTCGAGTATAGATCTTGATCATTGCATCAAGCCTAAAATAGGAGGAGGAGCATTATAGAGAAGATCATATCCCAACCCTTGGATCTACGGGAAGGTGAGTATTAGTTGTAGATATCACAATAGTTCAGATATTCAACACTCGAGAAGAAACATGTTCTTGTGTTTCGAGGAGGTAAATCTCCCGAAGTCTCAAACTCTAGAGAAAATCATAACCATTTCTCATTTGGGACACGTGTCAGTGGATTATCGATTATTCGAAATTTTGGTGATCCGAAGGATCAAGGGTTAAAAGTGTCGAGGCATGAAAAATCTTAAAGTCGAGAGTTAATCTTGGTCATCGGTTGACGGGGACACGTAAACCATGGATCTCTTTCCTTCACTAGTTCATTGCTCTATAATTCGAGGGTTAGGTGGTGATTAGTAGCGAGAAATCCTGAAGCCTAGAGTTCCAAAGGATATCTCAACCATTGGCTATAGGAAGAGTGAGAGACTTTGATCTCAAATTTCGCATTCAAAAATTCGGGAGGCAACGTACATTAGAGTCTCAAAACTCCTAAATCCTAGATTTCGAGAGTGGATCCTAGCTATTGGTTGTTGGAGGAGCATGGATCGTTGATGTTTTAACCCTTTGAGGGTTCTCCACTTAGAAGTTTGGAGGAAGTGGACTGTTGTGCTGTAAGATCCTCCAAATCCTGAAGCTTTGGTGTTGGAGAGTGCTAGAGAGTGCCAAAGTAGTTTTCAAGTTTGTCGTTTGGAGGCATTAGCATGTTATGAGGTGAAAACACCCAAACCCTAAAGTAGTGGAGCGCAAGAGCCTCGAAGCTGAGGATAAGTTCCTTTCATCTAAAAACATACCCTAAAGGGGTGACGTCCATATGAACAAGGGTTTTTCTTTTTGCAAAAGTGAAAATAAAGTGAATTGTTTAATATTACTTTGTAAAATGGGTAATATTAGGGTTTTTGACCCCTATTCTCCATCACTTTATTCTTACATGTTATTGGTTTAACAAGGGTTTTCTAAGATAAGTATAAGGGCATACACCCTCTTAGCATAAACCCGAGCTAGAGATACTTGTCTTGGGGAGTAAGAGGATTTACACCCCCAAGGAGGTAGTACCTATACCTATTTATTTTCTTAAATCCATTCACCCATTTTTTAAAGGCACTAGTCATTTACTTATTGCATTGGAGAAACAAATCATTGCATTGGTAAACATAAAATTTTCAATTTTTAAAGTTCTCTCTTTGGTATAGTGATATCGATGCCTTGGGGATTATCACTCCCTTAGGGTTTCCCCTTTTTACCACAATTTCTTTCTATTTTAGTAAAAATAACCTACATCCATTAGGGATGCACTAACCCTAGCTTACTAACCCCATTTTCTTCTAAACTAACCCTAGACTAGGCCTAAACATCTACCCTCACCCACTACTAACCTAGGCACACCTTTTAGATAATTACAAGTGATTTTTGTTCGATAAACTTTCTGATATAAGGCTTGTTTTGATACAACCATACGTTTGTTAACTTCACTGCAAAAACTTGCTAAAGGTTTGTTAACTTGTTCTACTAGGCTTAAGGCATTTTTGGGTGTCTTCTTTGAGGATTTTGGTGGCTGATTTTATTCTTGTAATAAAAAACTTGCTGAAGCCATAAGGATGCCAAAAATACTTTTGCATACAATCTTTATGAAACCCACAACTAATATTTAAATTTTCATGCTATAAATTGTGAAGTTTCTCTAATCATTATCTACTTGTTTCAAGAATATATCACTTGAGTTTAAACAATATTTTAAGAATCTATGATACTTCTTCTTTCTTGCTGATATATGTTGTTATATATTGTTGTAAATTAGGGACAACAAGATTAACTTGTTGATACAGACTAACATACATCATTGCAAAGTGGTTCTTCTTGTGTCTCAAGTAGCAACATATCAACAATTCACCCAAGTCTTTGGAAACCTTTAAAACACTTGAGACTAGTATTGTATTTCTATTTTTCATCTATATCTTTGACCTTAGGGACCACTTTTTTTCCTTTACTTTTTTCACATCCCTTTCCTCCCTAGGGTCACCAAGATTCCCCCCTTGGAGTGACTATATCACCTCTAACGTGACTAGACACTCCCTAAGGTGATAGTGGGTAGGTGACCTCTTAGTTGTTTCAATTTAGTGGTTGGGCCCTACCAACCTAGAACTTGTGCAATAACATATACCAAATTACTACTAGTTTTGTTGCACTAACAAATAGTTTTTATAACTGTAACATATTATCGTTTGAAAGAAATTATTTTCTTTTTAAAAATAATCTAAAGAGAAAATAATGTTATTAAATAATAACTAATGAATTAATAAAAAAGCCAAATATTTTATTTTATATATTTATACAAACTATTAAATATAAAGATTCCAGGTACAATACTTCACATTGAATCTCTAAAAATAATATTATATAAAAAGATAATAAAAATATAATGGATGTTATTTTGTTTCTTGTAAGGGTAGCTAGAGTAATCATAAGTCAGAGAATATCATAATTTATATATAAAAATAATTGTATACGAGAGTTATTTTCCTAAGAATATGTTAGGGTTTTTACTTTTAAATAAGACCCAGAATTAATAACGAAAAGTGCACTCGTGATAAAAGTAAACAATGAAAATAAGAATTAAGAAGTTGTTCCTAGTCTCAAAACCAGAAGAATTAAGAAGTTGTTCCTAATCTCAAAATGAAATGTAGTATGGAAGAATAAAAAAACCAAAAAAAAAAAAAATGTTACTAATAGGTTAATGTTGATCATTGTGGCTATTTCATATCTACCCATTTAGGGTATACTCCACTCAAGAGTATATAAAATCGAAACCTTTGTATTGGTAATGAACACATGTTTACTTTGTGAAGAATGTCAAGGAGATTACTTGACCTCAGAAGTGTGAGAGTGAGTACAGAATCCATGATAACAAGTTCGAGTTGTACTTTGTCCCAGGTTGCGTTGTATGTGAGTTGGACCAACTTGTTGTCTCAAGTATTTGATGACTATCTTGAGGGTTTTTCATAACTCTGCATTAAACACTCAACACGTCTTATTACCAGGTGCAACGAGAATGTATGTTACGCATAGTAATCAACATTCATTCCTGAGTGTTACACACAATAATTTAAAATATGAATATTGTTGTTCATTACCCGAATCCTTAAATGAGTTTTCTTGTCCATCTTCATCCATATGCAAGGAATTTCCCAAGGAGGACACCATCAAACTTTATTAACCCAACTAAAAAAAAATGAGGGAAATAATTTATTTATCCTCTGTAAGTAACCTGTAAAAAAATGTTTGGTTTGGTTGTGAACATTATACAAATTGTGAAATCGATAAAAAAAACAAGCAACCCTACCTTAATCCTAAATATTATTAAGGAAACGGGTAAGGGCAATGTATTAAACCTCTTACTGAATACGCGGTGCATGAAAAATAAGCAAATTGGTTAACTAAATAACACCATGGGAGTTTTAGTCTTTGAGCAAATTAAGAATAAAATATGAAGGCTACATGAAGTTGATCATAGGATAAAATCTCCTAAAATATAAATGAATGCAGAAGTAGTATAATGTTTCTCATCAGTTAAAGAGTCTACAAACTTAGTATGAATATCAATTTACATTGAGGAAAGAAGGCGGAAGAGACAACACGAGTTGGTGGTAATTTAAGTGTGTAAATAAGAGTCAACCTGCACATTAACACAATGAAAACAAATCTCTATAGTATTTAACATTAGAAAAATATGACTTACTTAGCACTCCTCATGGAAAATGCTAACTCGGTAAATGTTTGAGTCTAAAGTCTTTGTGTCTCTAAGCCATGCCAACCAAAGTAACACCATTTATGAAAAATAATCATATCTATATTCTTCATGGGTTTATTACTTTCATATGAAAATTGGTATAATAATTGATGATAAGGTGTAAAAAAATTTATCATATTGCAAGGGTTTTCTAATTATTAAAAATAAGATATATCCATTTTATATATTTTACTATGGAAACTTTAAATATAATTTTTAAGTATAATTATTAACTATGAAGATATATGCTAATTGACAAATTATTTAAAAAAGAAAAATGTTGGTTATGAGGTGATGTTACATTAACCTAGCTTTCTATAGTCTACATTAGCCTAATTTACCCTATCATATCCTACCCTACCCTACCCTATCCTTAGCCTAGCTTAACTTGACCTAGCATAGCCTAGGTTAACTTAGCTTAGCCAATCCTAATGTTACTCTAAACTAGCCTAGTGAAGCTTACCCAAGCATAGACTAACCTAAATTAACTCTACTCTAAACTAACCTAAATTAACACTACTCTAAGCTAACCTAGCCTTAGATATCCTAAAATAACCTACCTTAGCCTATCATAGCCTTACTCTAGCCTACCCTACCCTAACCCTAATCTAACCTAGTCTACCCTAACATATTGTACACTAGCTTTCCTTCCTCTCCTCTAACATACACTATCCTAGCCTATGGTAA
>JZKD02S1993094.1:198359-218481 GCA_000966675.3 Picea glauca | reverse complement strand
AACTAGGATAGAGTGGGGTAAGGTATGTTTATGTAGGTTGATATGGGGTAAACTAAGCTAAGATAGGATTGATTAGGCTAGATTAGAAAATGTTAAGGTAGGGTAGGATAGGCTATGATATGATAGATTATGTTAAATTAGGCTACGTTTCGCTAGGATAGGATAGGCTAGGCCAGGGTGGGTTAGGATAGTCTAGTTGAGGTTAGGTTAGGGTAGGGTAGGATAGAGTAGGGTAGGTCAAGGTAAGCCAGGTTGGGATAGGTTAGGTTATGGTAGGCTACTGTAGTCTAGGGTAGTGTAAATGAGGCTTGAAAAGATAATCTAAGTTAGGATATCCTAGCCTAGGCTACGCTAAACTAGGCTAAGTTACAGTAAGCTAGGGAAAGATAGGGTTAGGATAGACAAGGCTAATGTCAAGAAAATGATAGTCTAGGATAAGATCAGAGGATTTAGAGTAGGTTAGGTTCGGTGAGGTTAGGATAGGTTATACTTAATTTGGCTAGGCTAGGATGAGGGTTGTGTTTTTCTATGCTAAGTTAGGATAGATTAAGCTAATCTAGGTTAGGATAGGTTCAGCTAATATATTTTAGGGTACATTAATATAGAGTAGGCTATGTAATGCAATGTTTGGCCATGATGGGGTAGGCTTAGGATATGATAAGATAAACTAAGTTTGGGTTTACTAAGGTAGATAACAGTAGTATGGGAAACGCTAGGTTGGGTTAGGTGAGCCTAGGAGAGGTTAGGATTAGCTAGGGAATATTAGGATAGGTAAGGATAGGTTGGGATAGGCTAAAATAGGATATTCTAGAATAGGATAAAGTAGTCTAGGCTATATGGTTGGGTGAGGGAAATTGAGGTTAAGTTAGGGTAGGTTAGGTTAGTGTAGGACATTATAAGCTACCCTTTGCTAGTGTAAGCTAGAGTAAGTTAGGATAGGCTAGGATCAAGTAGGGTAAGTTAGGATAGGATAGGGTATGGTAGTTTAGGCTAGGTTAAGAAATTTATGGTAGGCTAGACTAGGTGAGAATGGGATAGTAAAGGCTAGGATATGTTATGGTAGGTTATGATATGCCAAGGAAGGTTAGGCTATACTACACTTGGGTAGGTTAAAGGAAAGGAGGGAAAGGTGGGATAGGATAGCTAGGCTATGCTAGGGTAGGGTAAGGTAGGGGTAGGTAGAATAAGATAGGTTATTCTAGGATAGGTTACGATAGGCTAGGTCAAGCTAGGTTAGGTCAAAATCGATTTGAGTAATTAGATTATAAATATTTCCAAAAATTTATTCTCATTTTGATGTATTATGTGGGGCTTGGGCATAGGATTTACGCTTGGGTGTAGGATTTAATTTTAGGGTTTGTAGTATAATGTAGAATCCCCATCCCCATGTTGGGCCTTGCCACATAGATTTTTTCCTCTCTGATACCAATTAATTAATAAATATACTATGCATATGAACACACATGCATTGCTAACAACATACAAATCATGCATAAATGTGTACATTAAAGCATATAGAATTTATATAAACATCCACACAATAAATTCCATATAAAAACATATAAAAATAACACTTTTCTTTTGTAAATAATCATTTGGCTCCATACCTCTTTTGTAAATATGTAATTTTTACTTGAAATGACATAATGGATATGTGATTTTTTAATCCATATTAAAAAAGGGATTTGATTAATTAGGTTATAAATTTATCCAAAGAATTATTCTCATTTTGATGTATTATGTAAGGATTGGGCATAGTATTTAGGCTAGGGTGTAGGATTTATGCTTAGGGTTGGAGTATAATATTTAAAGATGTGTGATTAAGTAGGATTAGGCTTAGGATTAGGGATTTAGACATAGATTGAAGTTGAAGGGTAGGCTAAGATAAAAAAATACGAGTTTATCTAGGCTAGGTTAGATTAGTCCATGTAGGTTAGGTTAAGTTAGGTTAAGCTAGGGAGGGTAGGGTATGTTAAAGGAGAGGAGGGAAGGCTGGGCTATGCTAGCTAGGTTATGTTAGGTCAGGGAAGGGTAGATTAGATTAGGCTAGTTTAGGTTAGGGTTAGGTAGGATCAGTTAGGTTTAGGCTAGGCTAGGCTAGGCTAGGATAGGCTAGGTGAGGCTAAGAAAGTTAATGTTTTTGTAGGGTAGGTTTAGGTTATGATAGGATAGATTATGGTATGATAAAATAGACTAGATTAGGGTAGGTTGGGTTAAAGTAGCGTACGCTAAGTTAGGCCAAGCTAGGCCAAGTTAGATTGGGCTAAGTTAGGTTGGGTGGGGATGAGTTAAGTTAGGGTAGGATTTAAGCAAGGATAGTTTAGGGTAGGATAGGGTTTGGTTAGGATAAGCTATTTTAGGGTAAGATAAGGTTGGGTTAGGCTAGGATATGATTATCTAGGATTGTGTGGATTGGGTTGGGCTCGGCTAGGTTTGGCTAAGGTAGTCTGAGGTAGGCTATGCTAATTTATGATAGGGTTGGGTTAGGCAAGCTAGGCTAGGATAACCTTGGATAGAGTAGTTTAGCATGCTCAATATGAGCCAATATTGTGTAAAATCACATAGACAAGGTTAGTCTAAGCTTAAATTAGTGTAGATTACACTAAGCTAGGGTAAGGTAGGGTAGGTTAGGGTAAGATAAGGTAGGATATACTAGACTACTGTATACTAGTGTGGGATAGGTTATGTTAGGATAATGTAGGATAGGGTAGATTAGGGTACTGTAGGTTATTTTTCTAGATTAGGTTAGGTCAGGTAAATTTAGGGTAGGATACGTTATGTTAGGTTAGACTAGGTTAGAATAGGGTAGACTAAGGTAGGTTAGGTTAGGAAAGGGTAGGATTAAGGTAGAGAAAATTAGGTTAGGAGGGGATAGGATAATTTAATATATGCTAGGCCATGCTAGATTATGCATGGAAAAGGTATGATAGCATGGGATTGGTTAAGATATGCATGAGTAGGGTAGGATAGATAGGATAACTTATAATAGATTAGCATAAGGTAGGATTGGTTAGATTGATGTTAGGCTAGGCTAAAATGTGTTAGACCACGCTATGTTAGGATATGTTAGATTAGGTTAAGAAATGTTAGGGTAGGGTGGAATAGGATATATATATCAAGTTATCTTAGATTAAGCTATGATAGAATAAGATAGATATGATAGGCTACTCTAGGTTAGGTTATGGTAATGTAGGCTAAGTTATGTTAGCCTAGGACATGTAAGCTTGGTGATGATAGGTTAGGATAGTTTGATGTAGGATAAACTAGGTAAGGTAGGCTATGTAGGATATGTCACAAAAGGATATGATAGGTACGTTAGGTTAGGCTAGGCTAGGCTAGGCTAGGTTGGGTTATGCTAGTCTGGGATATGTTAGGGTAGGCTAGTCTAGACTAAGTCAACCTAACCTAGGCTAGGTTGGGCTAGGGTAAAATAAGTTATGTAAGGTTAGGTCAGGATATGCTAGATTAGGGTAGGGTAGGTTAGACTAGCCTAGGCTAGAATTAAATAATGTTAGACTAGGTTAAGCTAAGATAGAATAAGGTGGGGTAGGTTAGGGTAGGTTAGGATACACTAAGTTATTCTACATTAGGTTAGGTTGGGATAAGCTAGTCTAGGTTATGATATGATATGAAATAGCACCATTTCATTTCATAATTTTGCTAGAGATTTCTGATTTTGAGTATAGAGAATTGAATAATGCAAGTTTTTTCAAGATATTATGAGACAAGATAATTTTCACATATTTAAGATTGGATTAGTTAAATATCTGATTGGTTTAGTTTGTAAGAATTTATTAGTTTTTTTTCTTTGTACATTTTATCTTATATCGATAATTGTTTAAAATCATATATTGATAGTTGTTTAAAACATATTGATAGTTTGCACATATATTAAATTCCTTTTCATATGAGTGTCCTTTATTCTATGTAAAATATCAACATTTATAATTAGAAGTGTGCAATATCTCAATCATTGATATGTGAGTTGTTGATGTAGCTTTATATTTAAAAAAAAATTGATCATGTTAATGTTGCCACTTACATTACATTTTTAAAATGAAATCATCATGAATAGAGTTACATTACATTTTTTAAATGAAATCATAGGGTAAATCTAGTTTTGAGTTCCCCTTATTAGGAAAGTTGATTATTGTTTGGATTTCCACTTACTAAGAAAGTTGATTATCACCTTAGGTGAATTGTTGTCTATTTAGATATTGTGTGTTGTGATCAAGGTCAAATAATTGTAGGTTGGTCTAGCCATGATATATTTTTCCTTTATCTTTGAGATTGTATTGGGATAAACAATAGTTGTAATATTAAGGATTAAAGGGTCACAAAATTTAGGATGGATTAGTCCATGCCTCATGTCAATAAAACCATGAAAGTGGTTCTATAAATAGTTTTTTCTATGGGCACACTTGGTTGTGAAATTCCTTAGGTATAAGCCAAGAGAGTCACTCCATGTTATACATGACATGGGGATGATTTGTTATTGATAATGGTAATGCACTATGAAGATAGTTGACACCAAAACTTATAATGAAGATGGTTCATTTTCTCTAATCTTAAGGTAAAATTCCATAAACATTTATTCGAATATGCGAGATCTATTTTATTTTATTTATTTTGATAATTTTCCAATGACTAATTTGCAACCTTTATTTGGTGGTAATGGCCATGATTTTGATGACAATAAGTATCTCATCAAAACCATAAAACTATTGAAATGATATGAGAAGAAAAAAAATGGTGCATATTTTATAATTTAAGAAACTCTAGTAACACTTCCAATATGTTTCCATCCTACTTTTAATAMTAGTATYTCCAAAWGRGACCTATATAATTTTTCTTTCACTACTCAATATAGGATGYAACATGGATCYATCTCCTTWGGKTTAATTTTGRACTATTGAAATGATAAATGKGGAACATAAGGTAAATCYTKTCACTCCTTTAGTTGATGAGTGTTTYCAAATATCTCCTCAAACAATTTTACAAAGAAAGTTAKTGGATATGGTTCCATRAAATTTGGGGCATGAAAGGATTATTTATTAGCATTTGGAAGTTCATCTTGATCCTAAAATGATGGTTCCATATYCAKGTRCATTAGCATTTGTATTGAGGTGCATATTCCAGATCCTCCCCTTTGTATATGATTTTGAGGTATTTAATAGATAAGGAATGCTATTGTCAATTGGCTATAACCTAGGAAATTGTGATGAGTGTTTTTATGAGTATATGTTTGTAATGACCTTGATCCTTATGTTGAAAAATCCTTGATATTTTATAGAATCACTCTGTGAATCCCCTTATGGAGAATTTTTTGAGCTATGGATTTCTGATAATAGATATGCACTCTTTTCCTTAAACTTTCATTCCTTTTATGCCCTTGAATTCAAAAATAAATGTTTATTTGGAGCACACTCAAATTTTAAATTCTCTAAGGCATTTTAAATATAATTATGTAATGACTCAAAATACTCATTTTTTTGTTATTTCCATTGATAATTGGATACTTGTATGGATATGCTTCACACATGGATAAATAAATGTTTAATGCATAAGATTATTTGATACAGGTGACTAATTTGTCATGGTGATTCCAAGAAAATATAAGGAAATCATTGATGTCCAAAACCATACATAGGTTTTACCATTACATTGATGGCTATCATTTCTTGAGTCTTCTCTTTTTTGGAGGTATTTCAAGTTTCCTTCCTAATTATTATGTTACACAAAAAATATCACTATATTGTTCACCCTTACTTTTGTAATTGGCTTCTCTTATCCTCAGGTCATTATGGTTCTAAGTTTGGTGGAAACTCATGTTCCTTATGGTATAATTTGTTAATTTTTTTCCTAAAACTAGTTAAGGTCAGATTTACCATAGCAATTTAACTACTAAGTATTATACCAAGACATACACCAAGGAACAATCCAAACTCTCACACATTACCCTAGCAAGGTAATGCATGAGAGAGAGACCAAACAAGACCAAAGATGCACCTTATCCTTCCTCCTATAGCTATAACTGTAGCTGGAGCTTTCCACCAAACTTGTGCTATAGATCAGTGAGTTGTGATCACAAATTGAGTAAATATTAACCTTATTTATCCTTATTATGCTAGTGAAATTTTCCCATAGGGCCAACCTTTCTTTTTGGAAAAAATAATTTACTTTGAATTTTTCTGGTAGAGCTGACTTTTTGTGGTTTCGGGGTCTCCATTTGACCATGAAACACAACACACAATACACAATATAGTAAGAACGAATTAATAATGAAACTTAGAAAAAATAACAAAACATAGATGAAAAAACTCATTTAGTCGGAGTGTGTTAAGGTAAGAGCGATCACCTTGTGGCTAGAAGGAAAGCACCCACAAACTTATACCTATCTAGGTTATCACTTGCATATCCATGACACGGGTCTGGTAGAAGACCAACAAGAAACAACACATAAGAGTAATGTTAATACCTGTAAATTTACATACGAGTAAGAGTAATAGAGTAATGCACACCAATTATACTTACTCGATTATTCTCATTATATGTTTGGTATATTAAGGAATGGTTTGATTCCATGCTTGGAAGAATATCTCTACAAACAATAACAATATAAAATGTGAGGTAAGACCGTAGTTAATTTGGTAAACAAAACCGTGTTGCATTTACAACTCAAAGTATAAATAGACAATAAGAAAAAAATTTACCTCCTAGCTACAATAGCATAGCCAAACCCTCATCTGTCATGTACATTGTGAATAGATCCCAAGGCCTACATTCGATACATAATCGATGATACAATGAGCTCGAATTGGAAGACTAGCACATATTTCGAAATATGAATTAAGAGAAGGAGGTATGATTAGCAAAAGTAGGTAAGGAGTAAAGAAACAAATCCAACTCCAAGTTACCACTCAGGCAACATGGATTTATCCTTTATTACAACTTTCAAATGAGAGAAGTTAAGTGGAGTGTTGAAGTAATGAATTTAATATGCATGTGGAGTAGGCATAGAAGGTATACAAGGTGGAAAAACAAGTATGTGAGCCACTTCTCCATCTATAACAAGCTCATCATCGTTAAATTAGAAATGTTTAAGCTTTGTGCATGTTCTAGGATCATCGACCTACACATAGGAATATCTATCTTGAACTATGTGCAAGAATAATAAGAGTTTGATTAATCAAGTCTAGATATTATAATGTGAGATCTGAAGCATTGATAAATTGTTGGGTCGACACAAGTTAATTAATGAATGTATGAAATTCATATATATATTACAACAATATATATATAGATATTATTTTGGGGATTAATTGCATAGTGTAATTCATTAATCTATGACCCATATCCATGAGCATTAATCACAACTGACCAATAATTCTCATGATTTGAATAGTCCACTTAGCACTCATTGCATCGGGTGATGCTCACAGGGGTGAAGAAGTGGGATTGAAACCAACAAAATGAATCACATAGCATCAATCATCACTTTCGGGGCTTGCACCCGGTAACCAGGACTTCCCAGGTGGTCACCCATCCTAATACACCTTTGGCTCAAGCGCACTTAACTATGGAGTTTTCCCCACAATCAAGCCCACTTAGCTTGCTACCCCATTTTCAAAACCTTAGCAAGTATTGCGACTTATGAACTACCCAATTAGAGCTCCCTTGTGACTAATACTCATGGATATGGGTCATAGATTAATGACTTACAATACACAATTAATCCCAAAAATAATATGTAATATATTGCACTGTGGAAGCCCCTTTATGATTAAATATATATAGCTAATGAGTGTATGAAATTATTATTCTCGGCTTATAGGTTTCTTCTATTTCCTTCATCCGTTTAATCGACCTATTTTTCCTTATCAGATTGCCTGAGAAGTATCGTCCATTTCTACAAAATCAATCACTTCTCTCATGGCCACAGCAATGTCAACGAGATTAACCTATAGAGACCTGGCCAGAGAAATGGCATCAAGATTAACCTATTGAGAGAGAAGAAAATAGAATCCAGATCCAGAGCAATGGCATCAAGATTAACCTATTGAGAGAGAAGAAAATAGAAACCAGATCCATACATACCTGTAGTTCAAATTTCTTATGTGAAAGGGTTTCAAAGGACTTGAATCCTCTCGAAGACGCATCTTCCATCTTTTGGCCATTGAGCTCTTCCAACCAATTACAATTCACATAACCAATTATGATTCACATATGAATAAAACTGAACCGAAATATCTGCAACCGTATTGACAAAATAGAGGGAAGGTTATACATGAATTTGAGATAAACAAGAATTCTATACAAAATAGTCTAGGGTTTTTTAGAAGAGAAGGAGGTAATGGAAATAATAATAAATTTACAAAACATTATATTTATTCTAAGAAGATAAAAAGGTAGAGGAAATAATAATAATAAAATGTACCATGGACAGAGTAGTGATGTTTTTCTTCCCTTGAAATGTTGGTTTCTCCATCAGATGATCCGATTGTCTATAATTTGGTCCAACCTCGTCCTCTATCACACAATAGATGACTGACGCAGACTCGACCTTAAATACTAATACATCCAAACTCAAAGTAGATCTAGACTCGAACCCCACACAGTCTCAAACAACCAACTACACAGGAATACCAGACAAATCATAGACGAGGAGGAGGAAGTTGAACCAGACAGATCATAGAGGAGGAGGAGGAAGTTGAAACGTGGTAAGATCTGAGTATGTATCACTTCTCCAACTGCCCTTCAATGGATATATAGTTTTTCCTTCTTCTTTTCTGAGACAAAATTCCTCCCAATGTTAACATGTGAAACAAATTTCCAAAGTTGAAGTAGCGTCTTTTAGAGGTTATTATGCTTTTTTAGGTTTGATTTTGAATTTTAGGTTAAAGGTTATCCGTCTTTTTCGATTTTGATTTCCAATTTAAGGGATAGATAATTTCACTCTTTGGACTCCCTCTCTATTTGGAACCATCCATGATTTTGAATTTAACGGATAGATAATTTCATTATTTTGACTCCCTCTCCCTTTGGAACCATCCATGGGTTAGAGATGAGACAAAATTCCTCATCTTCAACCGACCATTAACATATGAAAAAAATCCCCAAAGGTTCTCTTTGTTCATGCATTTGAAGCACCTCGATTATAGTGATTTTTGAGTTTTGATTCAAAAATATCTATATTTTGTTTTGGATGAATAATGATATGATATAGAACCATTTCATTTCATAATTTTGATAGATATTTTTTATTTTGAGTATATAGATAATTTCTCCCTTTTGATTCCCCTCTTTGGAGCAAGAGGTGAGATAAAATCCCTCTCTCTTCAATGGATCGTTGCCCCTTTGGAGTAAGAGATGAGACAATTCCTCTCTCTTCAACCGACCCTTAACATATGAAACAAATTACCAAAGGTTAACTCTATTCATGTATTAGAAGCACTAGGAGGGAGCAGATCCCAATGAAAGAGAAGTGCTAGCCTTCTCTTTTTGTTTTAAATTTATCATTTAGTGGAATAAATTTGGTAAGTCTAGACGAGGGTGGAGCCATAGAGTTTGTGTAAGGTTGAGCATAGGTCTCCTTTAATTAATGGATGATAGATGACACACTGAAGGATCTAGATTTGATTCGGACTAGTAATTTAATGTGAATAGGTGAAGAAGGCCTGAGAAGCCCTTCTTTGGTAAAAAGCCCAATGTATTGAGAGTAGAGGCTCTTTGGTAAAAATCCCAATGTATTGAGATTAGAGTCATTAGATGCAAATTAGAGCATAGGAGAAGAGAGAGCTCATGAGAAGAGAGGAGAGGAAAAAAGAGCTGAGACTTTGCAGTCGAGTCTTAAACATTTTACAAAGTATTCATGTTTAATACAAAGGAAAATTTCCCTACACATGAGTCTCTCTTTGTTTCTGAATGCTTGTTTTTTTAATATTTACTATGTATGTTTATGGATTCCATTAGTGAAATTATATACCCTTTGGAGGAATAAATACACTTCTCTATCCCTGTGAGGTTTTGAATGTTCTGGGATCTAAAGGCTTGTGCAAGGACTTCACACCAATGTTGTTAGAAAACTCTCAGAAGCCAACACAAGGAGTGAACAAGAAATTAGTTTTGAGTTCAAGAGTGCTAGGTGGGCACACCCGAACATGTCACAAATCTTAGAAGGGATAGTGAAAAAAGTGCACAGAGTGAGCTCAAGGAGTGAGCCTACAGTCATAGTAGTGTAAAATCTCAAGGGAAGGCTGGTACATGTGTGCACAGAGTAAGAGGTGAGTCTCTACAATCCAAGACTCGGGAGAGTGAGTGAAAGGAGTGCAGAAAGCCAAAATTATGTTGAAGTGTTGGTGAATCTTAAGATTAAGAGTGTAGAGCGTCACGAGGGCACAGGAATTCATGTGAAAGAACACTCTGACAGTGTTTAGAAGCTCACAAGAAAGAGTGTGGGTGCCAGGAGGGTAGAAGGAGTCATTTGAAGGAGCAAAGAGCTGATACCCTTTCAAGATGAATAATTCCAAGCTCAGTAGAGACAACACAAGTGTGTGTAGATCCTATGGAAGGAGTGCAGAAGGAGAGAACTTTACTAGTTAAATAATTAAGGAGAAGCCCAAGGTGTGTGAGAAATGTCCAAGTCTTTTGACAAGGGAAATATCTAAGGCGAGAAAGAACAAGTCAAGTGGATAATTTTACAAGTCCCAACCTCATGATGGAAGTGCTAGGTGTGTGCCCAAGTTCAAGTCACCCAAGAGACGAAGCTCAAGGAGAGATAGTGGGAGTAAGTCCTATGACATAGGAGAAATCTATTTGTAAGAAAGAGAATGAGAGAGATTTGTTTTGTAGGAATCAAGATCCCTTACAGTGGTTGGATTTGAGGAAGGAGCATGGTCGTTAAGCACTGAAGTCCTCCAGAATTTGCTTCTTCAGATATTTTTAAGTCTTTGTTGAAAAGGAGGAAAAATCCACGAAGCTCCAAAGTCTCAAAGTGAATCTATGCCGTAGATCACACAGAGAGTTTCAGTCATTGGATTGACCAAGTATAGATGTGGTTCATTGGATCGATCCCAAAATAGAAGCTAGAGCATTGTGGAGAAGATCAAATCCCAACCCTCGAATTTGCACGGAGGTGAGTTTGATTCATAGATCTCATAACAGTTTGGATATTCGACACTCCAATGTGTTCTTGTGTTATGAGGAGGAAAATCTCCCAAAGTCTCTAGCTCGAAAGAAAATCCTAACCACTATTCTTTGCGGACACATATCAATGGATTATAGATTATTCAAAAGTTTGGTGATATGGAGGATCGCAGGTGAAAAGCGTTCATGCATGAAAAGTCTTGAAGCCTAGAGTTTATCATCATCATATGTTGACAGGTACCTATTGAGAGGGACACATAGACGATGGATCTGTGCCCTTCGTTGATTCAAAGTTCAGCAGTTCGAGATTTAGGTGGTAATTAGGAGTGAGAATGATCGAATCCCAAAGTTTCGAAGGATATATCAGTCATTGGCTACAAGAAGAGCGAGAGTCGTCTATCTCAAATTCAAAATTCAACAATTTGGGATGCAACATACATTGGAGTCTCGGAACTCTTGAAGCATGAAGTTCTGGAGTGGATCCGTTCCGTTTATTGTTTGAGGAGAATGGAACATTGATTCTTGAACCCTTTGAGGGTTCTCTACTTCGACGTTCGGATAAATTGGAGTTTTTTGTTGTAAGATCCTCTAAAGCCTGAAGCTCCAGTACTAGAGAGCACTAGAGTAGTTCTCCATTTTAGTGTTCAAAGGAATTATCATGTTGTGAGTTGAAAACTCCTGAATCTTGAAGCAACAGAACACTAGAGCTCTGAAGCTCTAGATAAGCACCTTTCAACCAAGCGCTTGGTCCTAGCCCTTGGTCACGTGATATTTTTGTCGATGTTAAGGGGCTAGTGCCTGAAATTTGGATTTAGAGATAAAGGGGCTTAGTAAAGTCACCATCAAGTCTTTGTTGTGTGTGGACTTACAATTGAAGGTGATTTAAAGGGCATATGAACATTTGGAGAGGATCCAATAGGGATCCAATATCTAATTCATCTCTAGTATATTGATCCTAGACTGGGAGGTTGCACAAACCCCTAGGAGGTGTTGAGGTTGGCATCAAGGGGTATAAGAGTATATTTTTGTTTGCAGACAACTAACAAAGAAGGACAAGACAAAGTACTGAATCTCTGCATAAATAACTATTTGCAAGTGTGTAGCAGACAATAGACTTGTGAGGAGGGTAGGAAAAGGAAAAAATGGATATTAAAGGCCATAGACAATGTCCAAGAGGAGACCGCAAGAATATGAGCAGAGATAGGATGAATACAAAGTTCAAGGAGACCCGAGAGGAGATCGACAAGTTGATGCTAATGATAAAACAAGAAGAGAAAGGAAGCTGGAGGTATGAGTGGCCTATGAAGAAGAAGGTGAGGTGGCCTATCGACGAGTTGATTTCG
Organism: Picea glauca; assembly: GCA_000966675.3. Taxonomy (NCBI): domain Eukaryota; kingdom Viridiplantae; phylum Streptophyta; class Pinopsida; order Pinales; family Pinaceae; genus Picea; species Picea glauca. The sequence goes on along the minus strand of JZKD02S1993094.1, from coordinate 205,993 downwards.
AGGAAGCAGAAGCAAATACTGAGGAGGTGGCCGAGGAAAATAGAAAACCTCAGGAGCATAGAGGAGGAAATGATTTACTTCTCTGAACCAGAAGATGGAGAAATTCTCGGTGATGAGGAAGGGAGATCAATTGAGTATCTCATAGATTTACAGGAGGGAAGAAAGGAAAATTCAGGTTTCCAGGTGGGCAAGGAAGAGATGAGACTATCTCAAAGTCTCAAGAACTCAAAAAAAAGTTCAGGACAACAAGGAGTGTTGAAAAAGAAGGAGGAGATGAGGAGGTATGAGAGTCTCAATAATTTAAGAGAGAGTTTAGATCAACAAGGAGTGTTGATTGGAGAGGAGGAAGATTAGAGGTGCATTTTGATCATTGGGGGAATCAACATATTCCTATCCAGAAGCCTAGTAGAGGCCTATGCATGTGTTTCACATGAGGAGGTGATGAATGAATCATCCGAGGAATATGCCATTGGTCCAAATTTTTTAAAACTAACAATTTATGTGTCGAAGGTGCATAAAAAGAAGGAAAACCAACATAGACTGTCATGGAGGAGGAGAAGAAGAAGATACTGACATCTTCCCAATAGATTAAAGGAAAGGAGACCCACAGAATTGTCAGCCCAAGGAAGTATCAGTGGGAACATTCAAATTTCATACTCAGTCAGTGGGAGGAAGAGTTGAGGATGTTGTAGGATTGGTTAGGAAATCCAGAGATAGAGAAAGCCTGTCATAGGGAGACAATCATGCAGAGTGGAGAATAATTCCAGTAGGAGGAAAAATTGGATGAATTTGGACTTATGCTAGACCAACGAGATGACAGAAGAACAAAGAAACTAACATAAAGAAAATTTTTAGAGGATATGGTTGAGCAATAGCTTAGTAATATTTATGTAGAATTGCAGTATGCAGTGGAGTGGAAATCCAATGCCACGGGAGATGAAGTCAACATGGGAGATGAAGATGATCTTACATTTTATATGTGTGAAAAATTATAATCCCTAGGAGAAGGAGAAATAACCCAGAGGAGGCTCATCCAACAAGTTAATTTGGAAATTGATGAAGAAGACGATAAGAAGAAAAAGAGGAGACTCCACGAGAGCATCCAACCAATAGAAAAGTTGGACGAGGAGACTGACGAGATAAGGAGGTTGATGTTGAAATCAATAGAGGAGATAGTCAACAACAGATGGAGGATGGCAATAAGAGATTGCAGTGGAAATATGAATAAACCACTACAACATAAAGTTTAGAGACCTGGAGGAAATCTTGCAACATCAACAACAGAGGAGCATATGGACGGCTATAGAGTGGAGTTTGGGATCTAGAAGGATATCAATAGCAGTAGCAGAGGAGCCATGAGAAGGAGCTCACGTTTTTTTTCAATAGAGGAGTATGATGCAAGAGCATTAGCAACGCGTCAGTAGCTAGTGCAACAATGTAGTAGGAGGGAGTAGATCCCAAGGAAAGAGAAGTGTATGCCTTCTCATTTTGTTTTAAATTTATCTTTTTATGTAATAAATGTTGTAGTGATCAAGGTGGGATGATCCATTGAGTGTGTGTAAGGATGAGTGTAAGTCACCTTTAATGGCCGACAGACAGATTGATCTAGATATAATTTCGACTAGATATAAATTTATTGTAATTTAATGTGAATACGTGAGGAAGGATCACGAATCCCCTCTTTGGTAAAAATCCAAATGTATTAAGATTAGAGGCATTATATGAGAATTAGAGTATTAGAGAAGAGAGAGATCTTATGAGAAGAGAAATAGAATATATGAGAGGAAAGAAGAACTGAAACTTTGTTCCATTCCACTCTTGTAAACACTGTACAAAGCATTCATATTTAATACAAAGGAAGATTTCCCTGCATATGAGTTTGTGTGTGTGTTATCTTTTTCTTAATGTTTGTTTTTTGAATATTTATTGTGTATTTTTATGAATTCCATGAGTGCAATTATGGCCCCTTTGTAGGAATAAATAGACTTCTCTATTAGTGTGAGTCTCTGAGTGTTCTAGGCTCTCAATGTTAGTGCAAGGTGTGCAAACAAGAGTTTTTAGAAAACTATATGAAGCCAATGCAACGAGTGAGAAAGAACTCAGTTTTGAGTTCAAAAAGAGAGTGCCATGTGGGCACACCAAAAAATGCCAGAAATATTAGAAGGGATAGTGCAAAGAGTGCACAGAGTAAGTGCAAGGAGTACTCCTACACTTACAGCATTGTCAAAGCTAAAGGGAAGGTGAGTGCAAGTGTGCATAGAGTAAGTGAAAGGAGTGTACAGGTGACTCTTTATAATACAATAACTAGGAGAGTGAGTGCAATAAGTTCACAAAGACAACATTTTGTTGAAGTGTTGGTGAAGCTCAAGAGGAAGAGCGTAAAGTTCCAGGAGGGAACAATAAGTCATGTGAAATAAAAATATGATAGTGTTCGTAATATCGGGAGAAAGAGAGTGGTTTCTAGGAGGAGACAAGAAGTCATATGAAGGATCAAAGGGACAAGACCCTTTGAAGCCGAAGAATTCCAATCCTAGGAGAGAGAGCATAATTTTGTGGAGAGCCTATGCAAGGAGTGTAGAAGGAGAGAACCTTCTAAGTTCAATAATTCTCTTTCTAAGTTCAAGAAAGAGAATGGGAGATATTTTTTCGGAAGGAATCACAATCCCTTACAGTTGTCGGATATTAGGAAGGAGCATGGTCGGTAAGAATTGGAGTCCTTCATACTTCATTGCTTCAACTATTTTTAATTCTTTGCTGAAAAGGAGGAAAAATCCATGAAGCTTTGAAGTCCTGGAGTGAATCTATGCTCTAGATCACATAGAGAGTAACAACAATTGGATTCGTCGATTATATATCTGGATCATTGCATCAAGCCTAAAATAGGAGGAGGAGCATTATAGAGAATATCATATCCCAACCCTTGGATCTAGGGAAAGGTGACTATAAGTTGTAGATATGACGATAGTTCAGATATTCCATACTCTAGAAGAAACATGTTCTTGTGTTTCCAAGAGGTAAATCTCCTGAAGTCCTGAACTCTAGAGAAAATCATGACCATTTCTCATTTGGGACACGTGTCAGTAGATTATCGATTATTTGAATTTTTGGTGATCTAAAGGATCAAGGGTTAAAAGTGTTGAGGAATGAAAAATCTTAAAGCTGAGAGTTAATCTTGGTCATCGGTTGATGGGGACATGCAAACCATGGATCTCCTTCCTTCACTAGTTCATTGCTATACAATTTGGGGGTTAGGTGGTGATTAGTAGTGAGAAATCTTGAAGCCTGGAGTTCCAAATTATATCTCAACCATTGGCTATAGCTAGGATGCTGGAGTATCGACCGTTGATTTTTTAACCCTTCAAGGGTTCTCCACTTCGAAGTTTGGAGGAAGTGGAGTCTTGTGCTGTAAGATCCTCCAAATCTCGAAGCTTCGGTGTTGGAGAGTGCCACAAAGTGCCAAAGTAGTTTTCAAGTTTGTTGTTTGGAGGCATTAGCATGTTATGAGGTTAAAACACCCAAACCCTAAAGTAGTGGAGCGCGAGAGCCTTGAGGATAAGTTCCTTTCATCTAAAAATGTACCCTAAAGGGGTGACGTCCATATGAACAAGGGTTTTTCCTTTTGCAAAAGTTAAAATAAAGTGAATTGTTTAATATTACTTTGTAAAATGGGTAAGATTAGGGTTTTTGACCCCTATTATTTTGGCTTACCCTTAATTATGTGGAAAAACTATCTTAGTGACAATTTTTATAAATAAGAGATTATATGATCTCATTTTAACATAACTCTCCATTGTGAGAGGCTCTTCGACTAAAATGTTTTCTCTATTTGGCTAGTTCTCTCTCTTATGCTTTTTTTTATGGCTATGCCTTGGATTATTGGTTGATGGAAGTGATGCGATAGATTTGGAAGGCTTATATATAGATTTTTTGGTGGTTTGTCTGAGCTTTTTCCTTGAATTGGTAAGGTTTTTACATTTTTTGTATCATATATTTTCCAAGTCAAGGTTATTGCTAGAGATAGGTGGGAAGTATAAAGGAATACACCCACACCTTAGTCTCCATCACTTTATGCTTACATGTTATTGGTTTAACAAGGGTTTTCTAAGAAAAGTATAAGGGCATACACCCTCTTAACATAAACCCGAGCTAGAGATACTTGTCTTGGGGAGTAAGAGGATTTACATCCCCAAAGAAGTAGTACCTATAGTTATTTATGTTCTATAAAGATTCCAAGTACAATACTTCACATTGAATCTCTAAAAATAATATTATATAAAAAGATAATACAAATATAATGGATGTTATTTTGTTTCTTGTAAGGATAGCTAGAGTAATCATAAGTGAGAGAATATCATAATTTATATATAAAAATAATTGTATACTAGAGTTCTTTTCCAAAGAATATGTTAGGGTTTTTACTTTTAAAGAAGCCCTAAAATTAATAATGAAAAGTGCACTCATGATAAAAGTAAACAATGAACATAAGAATTAAGAAGTTGTTCCTAGTCTCAAAATGAAATGTAGTATGGAAGAATAAAAAAACAAAAATAAATAAATAAAATGTTACTAATAGGTTAACGTTGATCATTGTGGCTATTTCATGGCTACCCATTTAGGGTATACTTCACTCGAGAGTATATAAAATCGAAACCTTTGTATTGGTAATGAACACATGTTTACTTTGTGAAGAATGTCAAGGAGATTACTTGACCTCAGGAGTGTGAGACTCAGCATGGAGTCCATGATAAAAAGTTCGAGTTGGACTTTGTCCCAGGTTGTGTTGTATGTGAATTGAACCAAATTGTTGTCTCAAGTCTTTGATGACTATCTTGAGGGTTTTTAATATCTCTGCATTAAACACTCACCATGTCTTGTTACCAGGTGCAACGAGAATGTAAGTTACGCACAATAATCAACATTCATTACCTGAATGTTATGCACAATAATTTAAAATATGAATTTTGTTATTCATTACCTGAATCATTAAATGAGTTTTCTTGGCCATCTTCATCCATATGCAAGGAATTTCCCAAGGAGGACACCATCAAACTTTATTAACCCAAGTAAAAATAAATGAGGGAAATAATTTGTTTATCCTCTGTAAGTAACCTGTAAAAAAATGTTTGGTTTGGTTGTGAACATTATACAAATTGTGAAATCCATAAAAAAAAACAAGCAACCCTACCTTAATCCTAAATATTATTAAGGACACGGGTAAGGGAAATGTATTAAACCTCTTACTGAATGCGTTGTGCATGAAAAATAAACAAAGGGGTTAGCTAAATAACACCGTGGGAGTTTTAGTCTTTGAACAAATTAAACAAGAATAAAATATGAAGGCTACATGAAGTTGATCATAGGATAAAAGCTCCTGAAATATAAATGAATGCAGAAGTAGTATAACGTTTCTAGTCAGTTAAAGAGTCTACAAACTTAGTATGAATTTCAATTTACATTGCGGAAAGAAGGTGGAAGAGACAACACGAGTTGGTGGTAATTTAAGTGTGTAAATAAGCGTCAAACTGCACATTAACACAATGAGAAATAGTTCATAGTTACAGTGTTAAAATAATTTTTTTAATAAATGAATTTCTATTCTAATTAACAATATAAAAATATGACTTACTTAACACTCCTCATGGAAAATGCTAACATATTTAGTAGATGGGTAAACGTTTGAGGCTAAAGTATCTGTGTCTCTAAACCATGTCAATCAAAGTAACACCATTTATGAAAAATAATCATATCTATATTCTTCATGGGTTTATTACTTTCATATGAAAATTGGTATAATAATTGATGATAAAGTGTAAAAAAAATTATCATGTTCCAAGGGTTTTATAATTATTAAAAATAAGATATATCCATTTTATGTATTTTATTATGGAAACATTAAATATAATTTTTAAGTAGGATTTATTACTTTCATATGAAAATTGGTATAATAATTGATGATAAGGTGTAAAAAAAATTACCATAATGCAAGGGTTTTCTAATTATTAAAAATAAGATATATCCATTTTATATATTTTACTATGGAAACTTTAAATATAATTTTTAAGTATAATTATTAACTATGAAGATATATGCTAATTAACAAATTATTTAAAAAAGAAAAATGTTGGTTATGAGGTGATGTTACATTAACCTAGCTTTCTATAGTCTACATTAGCCTAATTTACCCTATCATATCCTACCCTACCCTACCCTATCCTTATCCTATCTTAACTTGACCTAGCATATCCTAGGTTAACTTAGCTTAGCCAATCCTAATGTTACTCTAAACTACCCTAGTGAAGCTTACCCAAGCATAGACTAAGCTAAATTAACTCTACTCTAAACTAACCTAAATTAACACTACTCTAAGCTAACCTAGCCTTAGATATCCTAAAATAACCTACCTTAGCCTATCCTAGCCTTACTCTAGCCTAGCCTACCCTAACCCTAATCTAACCTAGTCTACCCTAACATATTGTACCCTAGCTTTCCTTCCTCTCCTCTAACATACACTATCCTAGCCTATGGTAACCTACTCTAGACTAGCCTATCCTAATTAGACCTATATTATCCTATCATACTATAACCTATCTCGTCCTAGCCTACTCTTCCCTAATCTACATGGGATAATCTAAACTAACCTACATAGATGTGACATAAACTATCTTACCCTATCCTAACCTCAATTATGTCTAAATGCAACATCCCACTCTGGCGCATTGAGCAAACATATTCTTTGAGGAAATTTGCTCGCAAGTGATCTAGATTATTATGCTATTAAAACTTTTGATTTTGATCATGAGGCGTTATGGGTTGATGACATGTTGTTTTACTGCATTGACATAGACACGTGCTATTGACTCATTTTATTGAGTGTGCAATATTTTGGACCTCAAGGATGTAGAGGCATCAATGGAACCCCTTGGACTCCTGATCGAGTCAGGGAGTGTACCATTGGGGTTTTATTGTTTTACTATGATATTATTGCATCTCATTAGATGATAGGATATGGATATCTTCTGAAATGATTTGTTGATGATGCAGGTTGACAATAGCTTGTCGACCAGACTCACATATGGAGTAAAGGGGTCATGCACGACTACTAGAGATATTGAGGGAGAGGTGTGGAAAACAGGCCTGCCAAAACCTACTAGCACTCTCATCATGGTTTGAACCATAGGTTAATGATTACCTAGTTCGAGAGGACCCACAATGTCGTGAGGGAAGACTGCGATAGTCGCTCACGATGATTCTAACGGGCGCACAATAAGGTAGGGGCCTTATTCCTTACAGGCCCTTAGTCTCCCACAAGTTCACCTCAGAGATTATTCACTCGAGGCGTTAATGATGTCTACCAAGTCAGTCAAGAGGTGAGTGGAACCCTTGGAGCATGTGGTGCATCCTTAAGGGAACGTTGCGCAAGAAAAATAGAGAGTGACGAGTGGCACGCTTGGAGCACATAGTGCGTTCTGAAGGGCACGTCGCATAAGTGAACAGATCAGGCGAGTGGCACCCTTGGAGCACCTAGTGCATCCTGAAGGGCACGTTACGTTGTTGATGATAGAGGGATGAACCTAGATGGCCCTAAGACAAATAACATGTTATGTAATTTTTAAAACAATTTCCCTAATTAAATG
>JZKD02S1993094.1:164026-174206 GCA_000966675.3 Picea glauca | reverse complement strand
GGAGGTATGATTAGCCAAAGTAGGTAAGGAGTAAAGACACAAATCCAACTCCAAGTTACCACTCAGCCAACATGGATTTATCCTTTATTACAACTTTCAGATGAGAGAAGTTAAGCGGAGTGTTGAAGTAATAAATTTAATATGCATGTGGAGTAGGCATAGAAGGTATACAAGGTGGAAAAACACGTACGTGAGCCACTTCTCCATCTAGAACAAGCTCATCATCGTTAAATTAGAAATGTTTAAGCTTTGTGCACGTTCTGGGATCATCGACCTACACATAGGAATATCTATCTTGAACTATGTGCAAGAATAATAAGAGTTTGATTAATCAAGTCTAGATATTATAATGTGAGATTTGAAGCATTGATAAATTGCTGGGTCGACACAAGTTAATTAATGAATGTATGAAATTCATATATATATTACAACTATAAATATATAGATATTATTTTCGGGATTAATTGCATAGAGTAAGTCATTAATATATGACCCATATCCATGAGCATTAATCACAACTCACCAATAATTCTCATGATTTGAATAGTCCACTTAGCACTCATTGCATCGGGTGATGCTCATAGGGGTGAAGAAGTGGGATTGAAACCAACAAAATGAATCGCATAGCATCAATCATCACTTCCAGGGCTTGCACCCAGTAACTAGGACTTCCCACGTGGTCACCCATCCTAAGACACCTTTGGCTCAAGCGCACTTAACTATGGAGTTTTCCCCACAATCAAGCCCACTTAGCTTGCTACCCCATTTGCAAAACCTTAGCAAGTATTGTGCCTTATGAAATACCCAATTAGAGCTCCCTTGTGACTAATACTCATGGATATGGGTCATAGATTAATGACTTACACTACACAATTAATCCCAAAAATAATATGTAATATATTTCACTGTAGAATCCCCTTTATGATTAAATATATATATAGTTAATGAGTGTATGAAATTATTATCCTAGGCTTATAGTTTTCTTCTATTTCCTTCATCCGTTTAATCGACCTATTTTTCCTTATAGATTGCCTGAGAAGTATCGTCCATTTCTACAAAATCAATCACTTCTCTCTCTTTGCCTTTGTCATTGATCCTTTTTGTTTTCCCGAGCCCTCGGCTAGTCATTCAAGTAATCTACACATGCCACAGTCCTGAGTACAAAGCACAACACTTAGAGCAGCTTGATGTGATCTCAGTTCAAGCGAGCGAGTAAGATCAATTTTCAATGGTTAAGAAGAAGGAGGATCCACAATTCTTTGTGGTCAGAAAGTCGAGAATTGTTCTGACTAGCACAAGAGTGGATGATTTGCGAGAAGAAGTTCAAGAACTACTGGAAGAGTTCACTGATATTGTAGTGGACAAATTACCTCGTTCGTTGCTGCCAATGAGGAGTGTGAGTCACCAGATAGACCTCATACCAGGAGCTAGCTTACCAAACAAAGCCGTGTATAGATTGACGCCACAAGAGAATGAAGAGGTTAAAAGACAGGTCCAGGAGTTGTTGGACAAAAGTTTGGTGAGGGAAAGCTTGAGTTCATGTGTTGTTCCAACAGTACTCAGTCCGAAGAAAGATGGAGGCTAGAGGATGTACACTGATTCAAGAGTCATTAACAAGATAACTATCAGGTATAGATTCCCATTGCCAAGAATGGATGATTTGATGGATTGCTTGAGTGGAGCAAATTTTTTTTCAAAGATAGATTTGAAGAGTGGATATCATTAGATTCATATGAGAGAAGGTGATGAGTGGAAGACAGCCTTCAAAACCAACGAAGGACTGTATGAATGGCTTGTCATGCCATTTGGATTGACGAACGCACCAAGTACTTTTATGAGGTTGATGAATGAAGTCCTGAAGGAGTTCATTGGAAAATTTGTCATCGTGTATCTAGATGACATATTGGTTTTTAGCAAGACAAAGGCTGAACATCTAAAGCATTTAGCCATTGTGATGAGGAATATACAACAGGAGAAGTTGTTGATAAATATGAAGATGTCCTCATTCATGAAGACAAAAGTCATTTTTTTGGGGTTTGTTATTTCAGAAAATGAATTAAAGATGGATCCGGATAAAGTGGAGGTAATTAAAAATTGGCCATCACCGAGAAATATTTTCGAGGTGAGAAGTTTTCATGGTTTGGCTAGTTTCTACCGAAAATTCATCAGGAATTTCAGTGGAATTAGTGCAGCAATGATGGATACAGTAAATAAAAGACATAAATCTTTTCACTGGACTAAGGAGGCGAAGAAGAGTTTCAATTTGTTGAAATGAAAGATTACGGAACAACCAATTCTGGAGTTGTCAGATTTTCAAAAGACCTTTCAGGTAAAATGTGATGCAAGCGGGTTTGCCATAGGAGCGGTCTTGAGTCAGGAGGACAAACCAACTGCATACTTCAGTGAGAAGCTGAATGAGGCAAAAGAAAAGTACCTCACGTATGATAAAGAATTCTATGCCATCATCCAGGCATTGAAAATATGGAGGCACTATTTGATTCCAAAAGAATTTGTTTTATATAGTGATAACCATGCATTACAGTTTGTGACTCAACAGAAAAAGTTGAATCAGAGGCATGTTAAATGGGTTGAATACATGCATAATTTCACTTTTGTAATAAAGCATATTTCTGGTACTTCTAACAAAGTGGTTGATGCTTTGAGCAAGAAGTGTTTGTTGCTGCAGGAATTTCGAGTCAAAACATTGGGCTTTGAAAATCTCAGAGACATGTATGGAGAAGATGCAGATTTTGGAGAAGCGTATGAAGCAGTTGAGAATCCAGTTCTCGAAGATAAGATTCCTTGGATAGAGTACATGATCTAGGAGGAATTTCTATTCAGAGGTAATCAATTGTGCATTCTGAATTGCTCCATGAGGGAAAGTCTTCTAAAGGAAAAACACAATAGAGGATTGGCCGGACACTTCGGTCATGACAAGACATTTGCAAAGTTGAGAGAGTTATATTTTTGGCCAGGGATGTGAGCCGAGGTCAAGAGGTTTGTGGACAAATGTAGTATTTTCCAACATTCAAAGGGAAGGAAACATAATGCGGGTTTTTATCATCCATTGCCCATACTTGAGAAGCTGTGGGATGAAATTAGCATGGATTTTGTGTTGGGGTTGTCGAGGACACAAAGAGGTGTTGATTCAATATTTTTGGTAGTTGACAGGTTTTCTAAGATGGCACACTTCTTTCCATGCCAGAAAACCAGCGATGCGACTCACATCGCAAATTTGTTTTTCAAGGAGATCGTTCAACTTCACGGTTTACCAAGAAGTATTGTTTCAGATAGAGACACCAAGTTTATAGGGAATTTTTGGAGGAAATTATGGAAGAAGCCAGGAACTAACTTGGAGTTTAGTTCTTCTTATCATCCTCAGATGGATGGGAAAACGGAAGTGTTGAATAGAAGTCTGGGAGACTTAGTGAGGAGCTTGGTGACAGAGCACCGTAGCAGCTGGGATAGCATATTGCCTCAAGCAGAGTTCGCATACAATGATTCAGTGAATAGGAGCACAGGTCGAAGTCCATTTCAGATTGTATATGGAATGCAGCCGAGAGGAGTTTCTGAATTAAGGGATTTAGAATAGACTGTGACTAGCAGTGCTAGTGCAGAAGAATTCACTGAAGCGATGAAGGAACTTCACAACCAGGTGAAGGAGCGGCTATTGAAGTCAAGCCAGGAGTACAAATGCAGAGCAGATCAACATTGGAGACAAATTCAATTTGAAGTTGGTGATCTGGTTCTGGTGTATTTGAGGAAGGAAAGGTTCCCAAGGAGAACATACAACAAGCTGAAGATGAAGAAAATCGGAGCATGCAAGGTCTTGAAGAAAATGGGACAGAATTCTTACAAGATTGAATTACCAGATGGGATCTGAATATCTCTGATATTCAATGTCTCAGATTTATACCCATACAAGATTGAGGAAGGAGGATTAAGTGATGAATAACTAGAGGTTCAGTAGCGGAAGCAGATTTCAGTTGCAGAAAAGCCACAGATTTAACAAATACTGAATAAACGAGTGCGTAAGAAAACCAGAAGGAAAGAATATTTTGAATATTTGGTTAAGTGGAAGGGACATTCAGTTGAAGATGCCAGCTGGGAGACTGAAGAAGAATTTCTAAAGCATGGACATACCATGCAAGAGCTCATGGACAACAACCCATACAAATTTTCAAGGAAGGGAGTATGATGCAAGAGCATCCCTGACGACAAGCAAAATCAACGTGGAAGCGAAAGACAGTTGGAAGACGTCCGGCGCAAGTTTTTGAAATTCCCTTGAAGTTGATGCGCAAACATAAATGAGATCATTTAATGAACGGGCCTTGGTAAAATGTAATCATACCTTGAGCGCCCCGCTCTCGTCTGAGATAGACAAAGGCATTTATAGTAGTAAATGTAGGTAGGTAGAATTGAATATTAGATTAGACAATTCTAGAAGAAAGAGGGAGAACGGATATAGACACCCTCATTGTATCATTGTAGTAGGAGTTGATAGTTTAGGAAGAGTTATAAGAATCTAGAGCATAGGAGAGAAGCAGAGAATTGTAGAAGAACACCCATGTACAGATCTTGAATTAATAGAAGAAATTGATTCAGATTCGTGACTGTTGTGTTATTCTTTATGTATGTGTGTTGAATGCTCTTCTTATGAGTATTTACTTCCTGTTATGCATTTGTTGTTATGCTGTGTTTATGATTTCATGTGTTGATATTGAAATCTGAGTGAAAGTGAATGAGTTACAATTGTTTATCTGTCTAAACAAGGATTCCTGCAAGGAGTGTAGTTTAAGTCGTCTACAAGGAGTGCGTTGACAGAAGGTTTAGATAGTCATCTCTTGTTCTCATTCACCTAGGAGTGAAATTGGGTTATACAAGCCGTGCAAGGAGTGCGCAGGCTAAGGAGAGCCTCATTTGTGAAACTGAGAAAAGTATTGAAGGAATACTACTGCAAGTGTGCGCAGAGTCAAAAGGACACAACACTTAGAAGTGTTTGAGAACTACCGCAAGGAGTGCATGCAGAGAACCTCTTTGAGGTTGAAAGTGTGAGAAATCTCAGGAGGGATAAGGCTTCCAAATTCGTTAAAGAGAAGCACTGAGAGTCTGTGCATAAATTTATTGAATAACTACTGCAAAGTTACGTGCAGAAGGACCAATGTTCGTAGAAGAAATCTCCAAGGAGGAAAGAAATCAATGGTCATGATCTTACAGAGGAGATTGACAAAACCCATGGGCCGTGGGATCTCATGGAGGTGCGAGGAGGTTACGACTACACCAAAGTCCAAGCTCGAGAGGTTGCTGAGCCATTGGATCAGTAAGTGACTTCCCGTCAGCCATTAGATCTCGAGGAGTTATGGAGGGGTTAAGCCCTAGTGCGCTAGAGGAGAAGTCCCGGACAAGTCATCGGGATACTGAAGACATCGGGAATTCCAAGAGTTCATAAATCATGACATTAGGAATTGCGATATCCTGAGAGGTGCAGGACTGTCTATCAGGGAGACACATGTCAGGAGATCCCGAAAGTCGGGGATCGGAGAAACGAAGTTTTCGAGCACAAAGAAACCTTGTCATACGGAATCACGATATGCGATTTCCTGACAAGATTTGAACCATTCATTTTAGAGGACGCATGTCAGTATATCTAGAAGGGTCAGAGTTCAAAGAATCGGGGATTTTGAAGGGAAGAAACCCTCGCAGTCTGGAATTGTGATACGTGAAATTCCGACAAGAGAGTCATGTGGGCCACAGGTGGAACTAGTGGAGGATAGGTGTCAGACATCTGGGAAGAGTCGGGAATTGGCATATCCAATTTCTTGAGGACAAAGAACTTGAGACATTTCCAGTCCCAAAACCCAAAGTAAATAGGGACCATTCATTTATAGGATGCATGGTAGAGATCTGCACCATCGGAGAAACTCCCGACAAGGAGTCAGTCCATCGATGTTTGGAGTTCATCGAGATATCGGGGATCCCAGTGACAAGCGGTTCATGCACCTTGAAATCACGATTCGTGAAAATCCGATCAGTCGGGAACAACTGTTCATATAGCGGGGCTGAGGGATGAGTCGTAGTGGGAGACAATTGTCAGCTTGATGGAGAGTCAGTGTTCGAGAGATCGGGAAACCTACGAGTAAGTGTTTTACGACATTGAAAACCCCCTAAACTGGACAAGAGGTAGGACTATGGTCTCGGAATTAGTGGTCACATTGGCCAGGGCTTATCTTGGAGGGCTAAAGCACATCAGGGATCGAAGGATCGGTAGTTCTAGGTACATGTGCACCTCGGCACCGCAAATACCGAAACCTCGATGAGAGTTATTGCTGAGGTCATATAGGGGTCGGTCGTGTGGACCAAAGGCTTAGCCAGTTGGGGCTAAGGCGCCAAGGGAGCATATCAAAGATCAGGGGTCGGTGATTCAAGTTACCAGAGCATTGTAGGTGCCAAAACCCCGATAGAAGGAAGGGATTCTCTGAAGAGATTTCTGTGGGAAAAGTATTTCCCGATAGGGAAATAGAAGAACTTCAAGTTCTTCGGGCTGAGGAAGGAGAGAGATCCTATGACCGGACGTGCCCCAGTGAGGGTACACCTACATCATAGACACACGCAAAATCATACTCAACCTAGAATGAAGAACCCTACTACATAGACTCAAACACCCAACCATATAGACATACCAATGTCAATATTTTTGCAATATACTTCATTGAAAAATACCAATATTGCTTCAAACCAATTTATCAAAGTTCATCAATGCTTTGTGGGGGTGTCCATTCTATAGGAATAAACAAAAATGGATTAATTTCATGACACAACATCTCATTTACGGATTTTTCAAATAATTTGTAGGCATCATTTCATTTATCCATTCCTTTCATTAATGTTTTCTCTTTAAGAGAAATCTTACCAATTTTTGAGTTTTAAGTTTTTTAAAGAAATTTAGGCTAATTGTTTTTTTGTATTTTCATAAAAAATCAAAAAAATTGTATCTTAATTTATGATTACAATTATGCATACTCTTATATTTTTCAACTAAATCTCAACGTTTTCCATGAACATATAATAGGTTTTCTTAAAATTTTCACCAAATAAATGATTATGGGAATACATTTTGGGGAAAATGATTAGTTGATAAGAGCTACTCTTGTGAAAACTATGAATTTTCAATATAAGTCATGTCAATTTATTTAGGAAATGGAAATGTGTTTAGTACTTTACTTGTATTTTTTTCACTTCTTTCAACATGGAGGTGGTGTATGATGTTGTATATTAAAGTGTACAATTTTCTCCATGTATTTCTCAAGATATTTTCCATTGATATTTATTTTTGTTGTAAGTTATCTCCAATTGATATGAGAATTTGTTTCTTCTCTACATATTCTAATATGAGATTCTCTTGTTAATAATTTTCAATGTTGCACATGCGACACTAATGAAATGGTGTTATTGCAAAATTTTAAAGGTAATAACAATAAATAAATTGGTCATCACCTATTAGACATGATATAATATTTTTATGAATAAAGTTTGATTGCAAATAGTTTGATGAGTTATGAATGATGTGTTTTGAAAAAAAACACAACATTCCATAAATATATATCTCACATAATGTATTTGGAATACATATGGTCTACACATGAATTTCCCACAATTGTATCACATTTAATACAACATAAGTTGTATGCTAATTTTAAGGAGTGCAACTTATACCAGAGAAAGATACAATATTTAGGACACGTAATATCTGAAGATGTTATTGCAGTTGACCCATAAAAGATAAAATCCATTATGGAATGGCCTATCCCTAAGGATGTAGCAGACATAAGATCATTTATTGGAATTACTAGTTACTACCAGAGGTTTATCGAAGGATTTTCTAGAATCGCGTATCTAATCACATGACTACAGAAAAATGGAATAAAATTTATTTGGTGACAAAAGTGGCAGGAAAAATTTTATAAACCAAAAATACTGTTAACTATAGCACCTATCATAAAGGTAGTGGACCCTGATAAAGACTTTACAGTTTGTGTGGATGCAAGAAAAGAGGTATTAGGAGGTGTGCTAACAAAATATTTACACTTCATCTGTTATGAATCATGTAAACTGAAAGAATATGAACAAAATTATGTGACTCACGATTTAGAATTAGCAGTCATAATTCATGCATTAAAAATGTGGTCACATTATTTAAGGGGAAGAAAATTTATGTTATTAACTCACAACAGTTGTGTAAAGTACTTTTTTAGTCAATCAGATCTCAACGCAAGATAAGCGATATGGTTTTCCTTCTTAGGTGATTTCGATTTTCAAGTACAACACATCAAGGGTAACTAAAATGAAGTGGAAGATGCATTAATTCGAAGTAATATTGGGATTTATCAAATAATTATTAGCAAGGAAGAAAATGATATTGAACAAAGGATAAAATATGGAAGAAGTAATGACGAAATTTACATCGAAACAGTTGAAAAGTTGTAAGGAAGTGCAAAAGTTCTGAACAAAACAGACGTGAGTATAGATAAAAATAGGTTGTTTAGGTTCAAAAACAAATTATATGTACCTATCTCCACTCAATTAAATATGACCATTCTTGATGAGATTCACAAAAAGTTGCATTCTTGTCATCTAGGAAGTAGAAACAATAACAACCATAAGGGAACAATTTTATTGTCCTAATATGAAAAATGAAACAATGGAATATTCGTCTAAATGTTTAGATTGTCAATAGGTAAACGTCGAACATAAGCATCCAACAGGTCTGTTACAACCTCTTCCTACACCTGAATGGAAATAGGAAATTATCTCGATGGACTTCATCACAGGTTTTCCTAAGACTCAAAGACAAAATGTCTCGATTATGGTAGTGATTGATAAAAGAAGTAAATATTGCCATTTTATACCTGTGAAATCTACTTACAAAGAGATTAATATCACTAAAATTTTTGTGAAAGAAATATTTAGATTATATGGAATTCCTAAGATGGTGATTTCCAATAGAGATGCCAAATTTATGTCTAATTTTTTGGAAAGAATTGTTTGCAGGTTTGAATACTAACCTGAATTTCAGCACAAGCTACCTTCCACAAATAGATGGGAAAACTGAACGAAAAAACCATAATATCGAAGACATGTTGCAAATGTATGTAAGAACAAAACCAACTAAGTGGGAAGAGTACCTACACTTAGTTGAGTTTTCTTACAATAACGATTATGAAACATCAACTAAGATGAGTCCCTTTGAAGTATTATACAAAAGGAAATTCACAAACCCAATTAGTTGGGATAATCCGATTGACAAGATTATGGTGGGACTCTAAATGCTCCAAGAAAGGGAGAGAATGGTAAAAAGGGTATAGAATAACTTAAAAGAGGCCCAATACCAACAAAAAAACTATGCAAATCTAAGAAGAAGACATCAAGAATTTCAAATTTAGGAACATGTATATCATTTAGAGAAAATCTGAATTTAGAATTTTGGATTATGTAATTAATTATTTAATGACTGTTGGGAAAATATTTGACTTTCCCAACTATCCTCTTTTGTTGGAGACATGTATGAGAAAACGTTTTTAATAAATTAAATGATGGAAGACAAATGGAACAACTAGGTTAAAAATAGTTGAATATGATTCTGTGTGTGGCAAAGAAGTTTGAGTTAACTCAGAGATGATTTTTATGACTGGCAGAGGCTGAGTTCTACCACTATCAACCCCTAAAAATCAGGTATTTTTAAATATGGGAACTTCCCCAAGGAGGGAAGGAAATGAAAAGTCCTAGGCACAATATAAATGGAACATATGTGGGAGGCACGATGTTGTTGAGTATGTTGAGAGGGAAAACTATCTTTTTCTATTAGGAGGACCTTTGGTGTAAGGAAAAGTTTTTTTTTTTATCTATTGAAGGTTGTAGTGGATAAGGAGTATGACTAAGTTCACCCTTATGGAATCATCATCAGGCAAGGGGGTGATTAGGACAAGTGATTGTGACTGTTTTGTTCTCCGGTTGGGTGGAACGTGGCTATTCCATTTGTTTTCAATCATCAGTATTCAAATATGTATGTCAACTATATATTTCATTGTTGATGTTATATTTATGGTTTCTATCGGGGTAGGAATATGTTTTGGTTTAATACATATAAGTGAAATATATTTAAGTGGACTATATAACCATGTTA
>JZKD02S1993094.1:134140-149988 GCA_000966675.3 Picea glauca | reverse complement strand
GATTGACTGTTGTCTTTTATAAAAGACTAGTCTTGCTGATTGGATTGAATGTATACATAAATTACTAAAGGATGACAGTTTGAATATTAGTACATGCACGAGACTTGCATGTACTGGCTACACATACATTTCTTGTACATATACACTAGTATGTATGAGATTTCTTGACTTACTTACTGATAATGTCAGTTACTTGTTGTGAATGTGTGAACCATGTTCTTTTCCTTTGTACCATCAGACACCTTAAACTTCGGGATGAAGTTTCTTGAAGGGTGGGTGTATGTAACGACCCTAATTGGATACATGTTTAAAGATTATAAAGTAAAATTAATTAAAAGAAATTAATTATGGTTAACTGAGTAATAATTTAAACTACAGATCACATTTAATGAGCTGTGAAATAAAATTAAAAGATCAATGAAAAATGATAAAAAAATGGTGGCGTATACAGAGAGGGATAGCCATGGATCCCAAGAAGATAAAACATTAACTCATGACGAAGGACGGAGGATGGAGGGTGGTTGAAGGAGTAACTGTAGGAGTCGGTGGAGGAGGAATAAGGGGGAAAAGGAGGTTGACGTGAGGGCGATGATCAGTCGATGGAGGAGGGATCCTGAGGACTGCGGTTTGATATGGCAGAGATTTTTCTGAGGAATTTTGGACTTGTTGTGAGCACAGAGTTTTGGCACTGTGGCTTTTGATCAGGGGAGGCACTGAGTTGCTGGAGGTTTTGGTCACGGATGGCCAAGATATCCCTATATATCCTAGAGATAGGTAGTTTTCCTAGTTGGCAGGGAGGACAGTAGTTTTGTGCAGTTATTTTCCTGTTTGTGGCAGGATTGATCTGAGGAGCAGGTAGCAGGAAGGCAGCAGTAAGGCACAAAGACAACATAAATTAGCATCAGAAACAAGATTTATTTGAGGAGAAGGTAGCAGGAAGGCAGTAACAAGGCACATAGACAACATAAATTAGCATCAGAACCAGGTACTTTGTTAAGTTATGTATTTATTTCTTTCTGTCAAGAATTTAGTATTTATTGATAAATTTAAGTTACTAAAGTTGTTGTTATGAGAATCACTATTATGCTAAGAAGTTGTTGTCTCAGCTTAGAGAATAAATTCTTTATGAATCTTAATGATGTTTAGAAGTATATGGGTATTACATCGTGAATTTACTAGGAATATATCCCATAAGTCGTTCGGTAGGTTATGGATTCATGCAATGACTGCCTATTAAAAATTATTCACAATATGGAATCTCATTTGGTAAGTTTTGAATAACGTTTTCCTACCCTAGTTGGGTACCTGGTATTGGGGTTTTATTCAAGGTCTCGGTTCCCCAACTACCCGATGAATTCTTATGACTGTAAGATCTTATTTGATTGTTTTTCCGAAGTTTCATTTAGCATAGCCACAAATAAAAATGCTTTGTATCTCGCGTTGTATATTTTAAAATTTGGGTCATCCTTTTCTGCCAATTTTCTTAATGTTTGAGAGTATAATAAATGTAATATAAGTCTGGTGATTTGACAGGATGTTGACACTTTGTTTGTTTGTATTTAACTAAATCTTTCTCAAACGGTATTAGATAGAATTTTGATGGTGTTAGTATACCTGTGGCTTCCAATTTCAATGCTCACAATTAGAATAATTATTTGGTACATTCTCGTTATGTGACTCATGTACTTCATTGTCATCGTCATTTGTATATTCTTTCCTGCAATGTTTTTCAATTTACTTAATATAGTTCTTATCACTAATGATGGGACCATGTGATTGTGAGGGTACCCATCAGGGAGTCTTGGGCTCCTCCTCCCATTTCAGTCTTCGATGTTACTCATCTCATCGCAATAGAGAAGGATATCAGATCCCTCAATTAAAAGTTAAGTATGACTCTACAAATCCTTTCATGTTACTAATCATTTTATTATATTCGTCTTATCTCTATTGAACAATTAGTAAACGTATTTTGTGCAATCTTGTGCAAGGGTTTTAGTCAAACAAGAATTTTGGATGCCCACCTCTGCCACCAGCATAAGAGGTATTTGGGTTCCACCTTACCCCTTTCAAGGAGAGTCCTAGGTGGATAATGGTTGAAAATATTTAAATTAAAGAGTCATCTATGTGGGTGAAGATTTGTTGTTTAATGATAAATGATTCTTTACCTCTGTTACTTGCCTTCACGTCCGAGTAAGAGAGTCAAACCTTAAAATTTTGTATTTGGCCGAATGATTATATTGAACTTTACTATGTCATTATTCGAAACAATATTGGAATGGAAATACGAATAGATTTTCTTTGCACAATAGAATCGTTCTTCAATATTCTGGAATAAATAATATTGTGAATAATACATATTGTTCTACATTTATGTGGATTTACTTTAGACCTTTATCATAGTAGATCCTAGGCGTAACAAATAAAAAGGATCTAGAAGTATTAATTCCTTTGTTTACTTTTGTAACATTTTATTTTGTAAATGTAAAAATTTAGTTTGAACCGTTTGTTTCCCTTCCGATCTGTACTCAAGGTTTCCTGAAGATGTCGTGACTATATGAAACTATTTGTTTTCCCTGCCATAGTCAATGTTGGTTGGATCTAAGAAATATAGATTTAAAAGGCATGAGTCTATGACTGTAGACAGTTACAGATGTGACTCTATAAATATATCCAGGGATATTTCTTTATATATATACGACCATTCTTTTGATACTTTATTTTGTACAATTGATTCTACATAACCGTTAAAAAATTTACATATTAATTATATATTATGTGTACAAAAGTCTTCTAATTATGTATTTCTATTTCTATATCGACTATTGTATCGATTGTTGAATATAAATGCATATATTTCATAACTATATTCATATAGCTATATAAACTTCGTGAATTCCTCTCATAGTAGAGTTATGTCCTAATTTGGGATTTTAATCTATACATGTTGATTTTTTAATACAAAACTTGAATATCTTATAAGTGTATGATCTTATGATAGGTAGGGATTTTCTAGAATTTGTATTTTGTATCTTCTTGGTTAAATTATTACTTTATATAATATAACTTTGTCCTTTCCATGACTAATACATAGTGGGTTTACAACACTATTTACTATTTAGATCTATTCCTACCACATATAATACACAATCGCTTTATAAGTCCATTTCTTAACACAATAGTTATGTTTCTACAATAGATCACCTACAGTAACTAAATAGATGTATTCTTTAACATAATAGATGGTCCATACAACAAATTACATTCCATAAGATTATAAATGCAACCTTTAATAGAACATAATTATCTCTACAACAAGTATCATACAATAACTCTATAATTTTCATTTATTCACATTTGTATAATAGGGTATACATATTGAAGTAGAGGGCATGTATAATCATTTCAACAATCCAAATATAACAATAGGGGGAGTAGATGAACATATTTGGATAAGTACTAGAACAACAAAGGGAACAACCAGGTTCTTCCCAACCTTAGAACAGGGCA
The DNA here is from genome assembly GCA_000966675.3 of Picea glauca. NCBI lineage: Eukaryota > Viridiplantae > Streptophyta > Pinopsida > Pinales > Pinaceae > Picea > Picea glauca. Next base: position 146,481 of record JZKD02S1993094.1, on the reverse strand, counting down.
TCTAAATCACTTTTCCTATTCACCCCCTAGCCTGACCATGAGTCCATGAGGGACAACTTGGTTATCCTCCTCAACCAATGCTTTTCAGTTTCAACAGTCCTCTCCTTGCCTCACACTCAACCAGTAGTGTTCATAAGAACAAGAGATAGATTTCCTTTCCCCCCCAGCATACTAGGGAACGTCCTTCCTCGTCACATATTCCATAATTCCAAAGTCATTTTTGCCGAGGTCTTTTCCTTCCCTTGGGAATTTTCGGCGCTTTCCAAATCCATGATTTTCAGGGGATGCCAATGGTCAAATTATTGATATTCCACTTGTAACAATCATCCTTGAGGTAGTTCCAACATGTACCCCACTCATGGAGTCATGATTAGTTGATTTAAACATGGTTGTTCCATTTGTCTTCCAGCAATAATTATAAAATATTTTGTTTCATACAAGTGTCGTAGTCAAGAAGTTAGTTGGGTGAAATCAGGTCTGTGCCCAACAATCATAATCATTAATTACAATTAATTAAATTCGGAATTCAGAATTGCCAAAAATTGAAAAATATATTTTTGGAGATGTCACATACTTTCCCCCTTCAATAAAACACTATCCTCAGTATTTGTTCCTTCCTTGGAACAATATTGGATGAGATTTCAGCAAATCTCCCTCCAACTCCCAAGTGGCCTCCTCAGGGGTAAATTGTTTCCATTACACCTTTACCTAAGCGATGACTCTATTCCAAATTGTTATTTCTCTCTGGTTTAGAATGCTCAGAGGTTTATCTTGGAACTCGTTTTCCACCTACACCAAGTTCCAATCAATCATATGAGTAGGGTCATGAACATAATTATTTAATAAAGAAACATGAAATACATTATGAATTTTTAGATTGGCTGGAAGTGCAAGTTGGTAAGCTACGGGTCCAATTTGAGCTACTATCTCTAAGGACTCACAAAACCTAGGTGTCAACTTGGCACAATTCCCTAGATTTAGTGAACTTTTCCAGGCTTTGAATTTTAAGTAAACATGGTCTCCCACTTGAAACTCCAAGTGTCTTCTTTTCTAGTCCGCATAACTCTTTTTTCTATCATGCGCCTCTTTTAAGTTCTATTTCCTAGAACATTTTTGGTCCAACCATGAGTCTGTGAACTATATTATCCTAGCTAATTGGAGTCATACACTTTATTCCATACAATATATCTAAGGGGCTCATTTTAGCCGAAGTTTGGTACCCATTATTGTATGAAAATTCTACCAAGTGTACGCAATCTCCCCACTTTCTTAGTTTTTTTCTTACATACATACAAAGCATATCTTCTATGATTTGGTTTGTTCGTTCAGTCTGTCCATCCATTTGTAGATGATAACTCGTGTTGAAATTCAAGTTATTATTTAGCCCTCCAAAAAACTATTTCCAAAAAGCAGATGTAAATTTTAGGAATACCATTTTAGGAATACCATGTAGCCTAAGAATTTATTTCATGAATATTTCAGTAATGTTAATAGCTTTAAAAGTAGACTTTATAGGAAAAAAGTGTGCAAACTTATTAATTTTATTGATTACCACCATAATAGAATAATTTTGTTTCTGAGTTCTAGGAAAACCTGTAATAAAGTCCAGTGATATAGTCTTCCATTTCCATTCCAGCACCGGTAATGGTTGCAACAGGATAGTTGGATGCTGGTGTTTGAATTTTACTTGTTGAAAATCTTGACACTTAGCTAATTATTCTGTTGTTTTTCCCTTCATATTAGGCCAATAAAATAACTTTCTCCATGCTGTTATTGTTTTTTGGTATCCTATATGACCAGAATATGGTTTATGATGCACTTCATTCAAGACCGTTAACTTTAATTATGTTGAATCTAGTATGTATATCCTATTCTAAAACCATAGTAAACCATTCTTGTCCAAATTCAGGTCTATTTTGTCTGAATTTTCTATAGTTTTTTGTAATTCTACCACTGTCTTAGTGTAATTTTCGTCGTTATTGCCTGCAATCTTTATCTTCTATTGAAGATCATTTTCTACCCTGCTAATGTTTATTTCAAACAACCCATGAACTCTTCTTCTCAAAGCATCAACTACTTTATTTTCCTTACCCTTGATATCTCTTACCTAAAAATCAAATTCACTCAAGAAGGATAGCAATCTTTCTTGCCTTGCAATAATCTCCAACTAACTAAATAAATATTTCACACCGCTATTATCTGTCAATAATAGGAATCTTCTGCCCATTATGTAGTGCCACCACATTTTTAAGTCATGTATTACCGCTACCAATTATAAGTCATGAGTGACATGATTACACTCGTGTTCCTTTAGTTTCCAAGACTAATAACAAATCACGTGTCATTCTTGAGTTAGGATACCACCTAGTCCTTCTTTACTCGCATCTACATAGACGGTGAAGTCTTTATCTGGATCTTCTACCTTTAAAATGGGTGCAGTTATTAACAATTCCTTTAACTTATTAAAACTATATTGACACTTATGTGACTAGTTAAACTTGGTTCCTTTATTTTTTAATGATGTGATAGGGTAAGAAATTTTGGAAAATCCCTCTATAAATCAATGATAATATCTAGTGATTCCCATGAATGACCGGATGTTTGCTACATCCTTCGGTACCAGCCATTCCGTCATGGCCCTTATTTTCTCAGGATCGATTGCAATACCTTTTGTAGATATTACATGGCCTTTAATTTTTCCAAGTACTCACTTAAAATACTATTCATTAAACACATGAACATGGCTGACGCATTAGTGAGTCTGAAAGGTATAACCAAAAATTCATAATGTCCATATCTCATTCAAAAATTTGTTTTACTTGTCTTCATCTTTTATCCTAACCTCGTGATAACCAGATCATAAGTCCAATTTTGAGAAAATATTTTCCCCACCTACTTGATCGAATAGATCATTTATCCTAGGTAAGGGGTACTTGTCCTTAATAGTCATTTTTTTTAATCATATGTAATCAATGCATTATCTCAGAGTTCTTTCTTTTGTTTTCACAAAGAGGACTGGTGCTCCCCATGGGGAAACACTTGGTCCGATACACCCTTTGTCCAATAATTCATGTAGTTGAATTTTTAGCTCTGTCAATTTTGAAAAACTCATTTGGTAAGGTTATTTAGAGATAGGGGATAAACCAGGTAGTAAGTCGATAGAGAAGTCTATCTCCCTTCTAGGGGGTAATTCAGGTATTTCATCAACAAACACGTCTCTGAGATCATGCAGCACAGCAAAATCCTCCAAGTCGGGTTTATTTTCTTTTTCTAACAGGTTTGTCACTGGATGGCATAAACTTGAAATCCCTTTCTCGTGCATTTCTTTAATTTCATTGTTGAAATCTGTCTAATTGAGACTGGTTTTTATATGCCTTGAACTTCCATAAACGTGTCATTTTCGTCTTTATACTTGAGTGTTTTCTTATAACAATCTTGCACTTATTTATGTTTTTCTAACCAATCCATTCCAATAATTCCATAATAAGATCCTAGCGGTAGAATGTTAAGATTTTTTCGTATGTTTTGACCACCTAAGCTAAACTCATAATCATAAATAAAGTCAGCCACTTTCCTTTTAGTTCATGTTGCTAGTTGTACCAGCCATGATTTTTCATGTCTCATTTTCTTAAGTTTATTTGAATCTACTACACCAGGAGTTATATAATGTAACTTGGCTCCTGGATCAATTAAAACAGAGATTTGAGTGTTATTAATTTGAAGTTCAATTTCCACCACAGAGGACTGGTGGGCAGCTTGTCGGCCATCCCTGGATGCACTTATCCGATGCAACCTTCTTCCCACTTCTCCCACTATCGAGGCTTCCCGCAAATTGTGAACAACATTTCTTGTTGATGAATTTAAACATCGATAGTTCCTTCTTATAAAAGGTTCTCCACATTCCCAACATTTCAATGGTTCGTGGGGGCTGTCCCCAAATTTTTTTGTTCCTAGATTTACCTATTTACCACCACCTTGCGTATTTGGATTGTTGGAGTGAAAATATTTTCTTATAAATATTTTTTTTGTGTCCCAATAAGGATTTGGCTGGTAACCCTTCTTTCGCTAGTTCATTCGGTCTTGTTTCTTATCCTTCAAATCTTTCAGAAATTCTACCTGTTGTTTGTATTGGTTGTAGCACATTCGATCTTTCTTGAATACTTCACTCAAGGAATTGGGGTTATAATACTCGATTCTATCCTTGTAATACTGTGGTAAAGTCTGACCATTCCATCTGTTTCTCCTTTAGGCCCTTGGCAAATTTCAGATCTTTCCACTAAATCCTAGCTTTTCCTTTCAGGTTATATATAGCCATTTTGACCTTCATGTTGTTGGAATAGTTGTAGATCTGGAAATACTTCTTGATGTCTAATAACCATGCCTCAAATTCCTCCCTTGTTCTAGATTCCTCATCAAAGGTAGCGGGTTTGATTTTCTTAAATTCCCCCTCAAGGTGATCTACATGTTTCCTTTTTCTATCTAGTTCTATTTTATCTTCAGATGAATTGTCCCCTTTTTCTGATTCAGGACCAGAATTCTTAGAGGCCCTTTTACTGACCTCTTCTCCATGGTTCTCATCCTTTTGGATTTTGTTTGTCGCAATACTATGCAACATGACTTCATTTATTTCCTGCGACTCCTGTTGTGCCTTCTTCATTTTCTCATTGTCTTCCTTGAAAACTTGCAGCTCAATGATGAGATTCCTCATCATTTCCACAACTTTAGTGGGTGATATCTCGTCACTATTATGCCTCAGATCTTCAGGTGGTTTTTGTTTAGGATTCCTCTCAAGTGTGATTTATGTGTCATCCTGGGCTGCCATGATTAACACAAAACATAGAAGATTTTTTTGTTTGTAACAATAATGGTTTGTAGTGTTTTTTGTTTTTTACTTAAACATAGATACGTCCTAAGTAACTACTTTGGCCCTGTTCAAGGTACAAGTAGTTTAACCTTCAATATTATACCATATGTAGTGTACCTCAATTTCGTCATAAAAGAAAAAAATCTTCTAAGGGACACTAACCTTCAATTCCTTAAAAACAGACTTATAATAAAATAAATAACCTTTTATTTCCATTCTTAAACTATGATGGTTTACTTAAGTTATAAATGTTAACGATGACATTACTACCCATACTGACACTCAGTGCACATAGTTTTTTTCTAAAATGACAGACCCCACAATCTAGCATTTTTCTTTCAATTTTTAAGTCATGCTAGACTTTATATGTAGTTATAAGTGTATACTTTGTATTAACCTAGAATTAAAATAGGCATAGGACTTAGGGTCCTAACCACTCCTCTAAAACACACCTCCATACATGTGCACAAGGTTAAATTCCAAGACTATACGAAAAAGAATTATACATAATGTATTGGGGTCGGGATTATATAACTTGGTGATATGTTTGTTTAACATAAGCTTTTGGCTCTTATATCCATGAACAAAGTCATCGATAGGCATTTTTAGTATAATTTTCCGTTCGGTAATAGTTTTTCGTTTGACACACGGTATAACAATTTTTATTGTTAGAAGGGAAACCCTATGCTAACAATTCATTAACTCTACCAAATATGAGCGACATCTAACCAGACTAGGTGCTAAACTGGACTAATAGTGGTTAGGGACAAAATATTTCCAAATCGTAGGGATTCGAGGAAACCACCCTTCACTTTTGAAATTCATTAAATGTGATAGGATGGTTTATAACAGTCGAGAGTTAAACCTCTGGCTCAGTAGTCAATGCAGGGGTGAGAAAAAAGGCCATCCTTGTACCTTCATCCAACCTAAATGCGCAAATTCAGTTCCATCACATGGCCCACACCTCCCATTGTTCCATCAACACTATGTTGGGCCCCAACAAATCCCCCTATATTTTTACAAAATTTAAAGGGCCCCCATTCGAGTCGTGATAATTATAATGAGCTATAGAATCAACATTTACAAATAGTTCCATTCCTTAGCTTGCTTTGAGACAAACTTAAGACATTCACTTTAGTATGAGACATTCATTACAAGAGTATATGTCAAAAGTTAGAAACAAGCATAAAAATCTCAATTTAAACAAAACATTATTTTTTATCAAATGTTTACGTTTGTTTAAATTATAATTATGTGTTCATTATTTTTCTCATTAGCAAGTTTGACTATTTTGAATAATGTGTTAAATACTTTATCAAATAATATCTTGGTTGGTTTCTCATTTTCATGAAATCATTTGGTGATATTAATTAATTAAATTCTTTTTTCATTTTGCATCTCATTTAAAAATAATAATAATAAAAGAATTATCTATCATTTGTTTGATTTTGTAAAAAACTAAAATTAATATTTTTTTTTCATTAACTTGAAGCTTCCAAGACTGTATTTGAAAAAAAATTATAAATAATGTTTGTTTATAAGTTATAGTTAGTTTAAATTCATTTTTTATTTTTCTATATTTTGTTTTATTCACAATTTTTAGGTTATTAATTTAGGTTTCTTTTTGTTTCATATGTTTCTATTATCAAATATTTGATACGGACCTCATCATGTATTGATTTTGTTATTGAAATACATTCAAGATGATTGATCCAAAATTAATTTTGGATTGCTACAAATAATTTTATGAGCAACAACAGATAAAATTTGGAAAGGCGTCAAGATTAGATAGACGATTTTACAGAACTGATTGCAGTCCAACCGTGAGAAAATTGAAGAAACAGATGAAAACCCAGAACCAAAATGGACCCATTTACTTTTCCCACAGAGATTTTCCCAAAACAATGTATGGTTGGACAAATATTTGGATCTCTTTTGGAGTAAAATTTCATGTGGCGGAAATTAATAGTGACTCCCAGACTATTCATTCATTCTATAAATATATGAGAAAGATCATAGCCACGTGATCAAAGAATGGGAAAGGAGGATTTTAATCCTTTCTATTTTGTATATTATTGCTTTTGCAAACTTTTTATTTCTTTTCAAATTGAGTAATGGATGGCTGGAATCTTTGGGAGAATGGACAAATATTTTCAAAGAAGAATATGAAATTCCAGATTGCTTAATGAATTTTGTCCTGTAAGTAAAATGGTTTTATTTTCATTATAATATATTCCTATTCTTTGAATAATTGATTATGCATTGATTTAAATAGCTTTAGTTTTTTTTATCAATACATGGTTAATTATTATCATTTATGTATTAATTGTTTCAATCTTTAAAGTCTACTATCCAAACAATTTCTTCGAGGACTACAGAATAGACAAGTGATTCCAAAAAACTTTATAGAATGACATATATGCATTTTGGCTTTAGCCTTTTGTTTATAATGTTGTTACTAATGTTTTTTTTAATCATGTTACATGTGCAGGTATGATATCTTTAGATTAAATGATCTGTGATGTGTAGGAGGTTTATATTATAAATACCATCTGTCATTTGCTTCATCAAAATACAAATGTCGTGATTATATCTTCGATTTAAATAATGGAATTTATCTTTCAGTTTTAAATTGAATGATAAAATCCATAGATTGCTTCTAGATTTATCTTGTTGTAATCATGTATAATTATGAGATCACAGGTTTATGTTTGTGTTTCCTTTTCTTTCATTAATACCTAAGATGTCAATACATGTTCTGAATTTATTTATAACAGTCATAAGGTTCATTGCAGATTTCTCTCTTGGACATGGCAGTTGGATGTTCACCAATCATGCAAATGACTTGGATACACCTCACTAATTCACTAACATGATAGCTTCCTTGTATTTTTCTTTCATTTACATATCATTGAAACTAGAATGTATGGTTCAACTTTGACTATCCATATGTTCATGTTTCATTAAATTTTTTGCAAGATTCTTTAAATTTATTAAAAAAAAACAATAAATGTTTTTATGTTATTTCTTTATCTACTTCTTAGAAGTAATCATTTTTCACATCGATTTTTGTAAGTTTTGATTAAAACTTGCATCTTGTAAATTATGTAAATAAGTGAGACTTGTATATCTTCTTCTTAAATACAACTACTATAGTTACATTTGAACATATGCATATATATAGTGTATTTAGTAATTAGTTAGTTATTTCTCTCTTTTATTCGTTTCTTTTAGGATTCTTACATTGGCTAATGGATCCATTAAACCCATCAGAACGAGTTACACCAAATGTATTAGGTTATTTAGACAACCTCGGACCGAACTCACTCTTCCAGTTGACGGATAGTCAATTTTGCCCGTCAAAATATGGTGTAGAAGGAGGGCCAGACGAACAAGATGGCCTTGTAGGAGTCTTTGTTTCAAATTTATTAATTTCTCATGGCTCCCCAAATCACCACGTTGGATCATGCTTTCCACTTCTCATTACCTGATATTCCCAACAAGACAGTCTCTTTCTTGTCCAAAATCACCTTTGATGGTGGGGGGAATGTATCTTCAAAAGACCATATTAACAAGTTTTGGTGTAAATGCATCAAGCATAATATTTCTGATTTAAAGGTTTTGTGTAGATTGTTTTCTTTTATTTTGAAGGGTCGGATTAAACATTGGTTTGAGTCTTTTCCAGCATATCACATTTTTTATTGGTTTCAAATTGTAGATGAATTTTTAGATGCTTTTGAAATCTATGATTACAATCAATTATGTGAAGAAATTCAGACTTTGTTAATCAACGGAGATTCATCTTCAAAAGACTTTTCGATAAGAATCCATCACGTTCTTTGTAAATTTCATCTTGATGACATGCCATTTTTATTAAATCGCTTCTATGATGCTTGCATCTAGTCATATTCGATCGCAAATGATGAAGCATTTATAAATACTATCACTCAATTGAAAGAAGAATTGTGTTCAGAGGATGAGAGGGATCCATCTGAAAATGTTGAACAAGAAAGGAAAGTAAAATCTATTGAAAATGTTCTTAATGATAATCAAATTGGTTTTTCCTCTAAATCATTGTATTTTTAGTCCTCAACCATCATGGAAGAAGATTCGATGTTGGGTCAAGGTGAATGTCCTCGTTCACCTAACTCTTGATCTAACCATTATTTAAATTCGATTATTGAAGAAGACTTAGGCAATGAAAATGATCCTAAACATTCTAACATTCCAATGAAATTGATTACAGATGTAGATCTGCAATTGGAAGAAGTAACCTTAAACCCTCATCTACAAATCGTACCTTATCAACATGAAAGATCAAATTTTTTCCATGAAAATTTTGAATTATCTATCGTACAGGAGGCAATTTTAGATGATTATAATTTGTTGAAGAATTTATCACCAAAACAAAGTGAAAGTTTTAATGAAAACGAAGAGGAATGTCTTGAGAATACCATTGTTAAATATCATAGCTCAAGATATTCTTTTCATGTGCTTATTTCTGATTCCTTTTACTCTTTATATCCCTATCTCTTCTTAGATTTTGGTGGATTTGATACTTTACCCACAGTATCTTACTCTTTGCCACCACAATCCGATCTTTTCGATATGCCAAAATTTTGTGAAACTAATTCCAAACATAACACTTATCAAGTTGGATTTGATGCTCTTTCACTTTCATCACTCAAATGGAAAAATGGCATGTTTCAAGATGATTTTATATGATTTATTTTTGAAAAAAACAATGCACTCATCCTTATGGAGATCGAATATTCTACATTGCATATTCGTTCTTTGATTAGTTTGACTTTTAATGTTTATGCTTCACATTTTGAAATGATCAATTTCATCAAAGGAAGCATTCAAACCAATAATATAACTGATTTCATGAATCCTCTTATGATGTGTTCCCCATTGATATATTCATTTCATCAAATTCATAGTTTGCATCCTAATTTTTATGACATGATCTCATAATCGCTTGAAGATTCGTATCTAAAAAATCTTCATAATAAAGATAAAGTTTTTCTTGCATTGTTGCTACCTAAATACCTAGGAAGTAATCATCACATGATTTTTTTAGGTCCTCCGTGTGAAGAAATTGATGAACACTTGGAGAATTGTTAGGAGGATGGGTCATTTTAGCTTTGGCAGATGGTTATGTCTGGTCCCCGTAATATTGCCAATTTTTCCAAACTTACTTACACTCTTCCATGCCATTGTGACCCGTATGAGGACCAGATTGCAGAATGGCTGAAGGATTCATGCAAAAAGAATGTTCAAGGGAATGGTAAGGTCATGCTTGCTTTGTTTTTGAATCATGATGATAAAGGTAAGTATGATATACTTTTGTTATTTTTCGATATACTATCATCCTTGTTAGTAATATTTGATTTTGTTTCCATTGCACGATTGGAGTTACTCTGATGGCTACATTGGAAGCATGACTTCACTTAGTATTTTTTATTTGTTTAGTAGTTAGAGTAGGTTTAGGAGTAGTTTTTTTTTTAGTTTTATTTCTCAATATTTATTTTTGTAATAATTTTGTTATGAATACAAGCAGGCACACCAAGAGAACAATAATATGAATGTTGTCAGGGAAGTCCACTTTAAATCTTGTTATCTCTTCTTTTCGTTGAATATTTCTTTTCAAAAATGCAGTAAAATCATGAAAATTTTAAATGGAAAGTAAAAAGATAAGTAAATTTGAACTATCAATTCAACCCTGACCCAAGGTGCCACAAGTAGGACTTCACTCATCTTAATGAGGATTTTTCTATTTTTAGTCTATTTTATTTTTAATAATAATGCTTGGTCAAAGTAACATCTTATGCATCACTATCTTAAGAAAAGAACTTCCTCGTACATGATATTTTATATGATTTAGTTCTTCCTTTATTTTATAGTGAGATGCTAGTGGATCCAAAAGATCAAGTTTATCATTGGCCAAAATCGTTTCCTGAAAAGTTTTCTTTTGTTGTTTTGATTTTGTGTACTTTTGATTTTGAATACAATTAATAAAATTTGGTTTGGTTTGTTGTGTGTTTTTTTGTTTTCTTTGATTATTTTAAATGCGTTTTATTCTTATCTTTCTTTTTGAATCAATATATTTCTGATCAAAGAACTATTGTCGAAGGAAGCATTTATTTTAAGACTTGTGTTTTTCAAGCAAATTGAAATAGTTCAAAGAGGTCCTGATATTAAGATATAGCTCAGAAAATTGATTTTTAAGTCAATTGTCACTTTGATTTTGTCCTCAAAATATCTTTGCTAGAGTATTATGCGAGAGATATGGTTTAAATCTTTGAGAATTATGATGAACTTTAAACTTTTTACGCCGTCCATATTCTTAAGGAATCAGTTTTAAGTGCTTTCCCATTCTCTAGATGATTTCTTAAAGAAAATCTAAAATCTCTAAACCATGATAAAACTTCTAGTTTTGAAAGCAAATAAATAACATGGTCAACTATTCACGTGTATTGCAATTAACCTCTAGTATCACCCCGCTCTCTTTGTCATCAAGAAATATATAATTGTATTATTATTTAAAAGTGGCATAAGAGGGTTGAAAACACTTGTGTGTGGGAAGTGTGTGTAAAACCGTCGGGGTACTGAACAGGCTCACTGGCAATGGGTAAATGCACACATGATACCAAGACAACTTTGTCGGGGTACTGAACAGGCCTGCTGGAAACGAAGCAATGTCAGGTCGAGAGGTAGAAGGTATATGTTTTTAAATTAAATTTTATGGAAGAATACATCATGTGGATACAACTATTGGATGGGATTAAAGCATTTGAGTGGGTTAAATGACATCCCTCTTGAGGCTATGGACACCTACTGGCAGCAGTGGCTTTGTCAAAGGTATTGAAGTTCTTTTATAAACATCATGACTCTTTGATTAAGACATTATTTCAGGTCATAATCTTCTACAAAGAAAATTCTATTGTTTGATTATAACAATGAGCTTATCCTAATACTATATGGTCTCAAAGTGAATTTATTTCAGGGAGCTTAAATCCTTTTTCAACTCTTATTTTTTTCTTCCTAAGATGAAATCTTACCAGATCAGAGATAACTGCTTCACCTAGTAAGTCGTCATTTTTTGGGCCCCAACAAATTCCCCTATATTTTTTACAAAATTTAAAGGGCCCCCATTCCAATCCTCATAATTATAATGAGCTACAGAATCAACCTTTTCAAATAGTTTCATTCCTTGGCTTTCTTTGTAACGACCCTTGATTATTAAGTATAATTAATTTAATAATATAATCCTAAAAGATTAGCTAAACTGTATTTATGTCTTAAAATAACATTTATAATAGATTATTAAATGGTGGTTCATGAGGGTTAATGATTGATTTAATTATTAATTAATTCATTAATTAATAAAGTATTAAATTAATGGTGGATAATATGATATAATATTAAATTGGGTTGCGTATCCCACAAGGGATAACGTATTCAATACATTAGG
>JZKD02S1993094.1:108531-119210 GCA_000966675.3 Picea glauca | reverse complement strand
AATGCATACATTTGTAGTTGTATTCATATAGCTACATATATACTTCATGAATCCTTATCATAGTAGTCTCTATTTGGGTTTTTGATCTGTACAGGTTCGAACAGAACTTGACTATGTTATAAGCATATAATCTTATGATAGGTAGAAATTTCCAGAATTTGTGTTTGTATCTTATTGGTTAATTTATTAATTTATATAAGATAACTCTATCTTTGCCACGACTAATACACAATGACTTTACAACACTATTTCTTATTTACATACTATCCGTACCATAGATAGTACTCAATCGTTGTATAAGTTCATTCATTAACATAATAGTTTTGTTCCTACAAAAGATCACCTATGATAACTAAATAGATGTATTCTTTAACAAATTAGATGGTTCCTACAACAGATAAAATGCTAATATCCTATAGATATAATCTTTAGTAGAACAAAATTATTTCTACAACAAGTACCCTACAACAACTCTATAATTACACCTATTCACATATGCACAATTGGGTATACATCTAGAAGTGGAAGGCATGTATAATCATTTCAACAATACAAATATAATAAGAGGGAAGTAGAGGAACATATATGTATAAATAATGGAAAAACAAAGGGAACGACCAAGTTCCTCCCAGCCTTAGAACAGGGCAGCTGAATATAAATTCATATGTTTCATAACTATATTCATATAGCTATATATACTTTGTGAATTCCTATCATAGTAGAGTTATGTCCCAATTTTGGATTTTAATCTATACACGTTGAATTTTTAATACAGAACTTGAATATCTTATAAGCGTATGATCTTATGATAGGTAGGGTTTTCCAGAATTTGTATTTTGTATCTTCTTCGTTAAATTATTACTTTATATAAGAATTTTTTTTTTAAGTAAAAAAGGATGGAACCTGTTATATTAGCATAAGAAAAATACAATAACCATTTGCAATGCCAGCTATCCCACCTAAACAGAAAACTGGGACAGCTAGGCACCCCTTGCCATGTGTTTCCCAGCTAACAAAATTAACAAAATTAATAGTGTGTCGTGCTTCCTGAAGGAAACTAGGACTACCAGTCATGAATTTTAAACTGTATGCCATGCGTTGGCTCGAAGAAAACTAAGAGCTAGCTGGCCCGAAGCCTAATTCATAACAAAAAAATAAAATTCTAACCATGAACATCATTTAACCTTTGAGCCTGTGCGCTTGTCCTCGTCCTCGCACTATCGCCACCCTGCTGGAAATGCATAAGCCTGTGTGAACATTGGGCATTGCTTCTTTGGAAGAGTTCAGGAGTGAGCTGTGAAGAGAAGGTCGAGTCTCTGGTCAATTCGGGAGAGGTGAAAGACTTGATCGTCCAATAGACTTCTAAAATCGAAAATGAGAGTAAGGTACCCTGAGTCAGTGAAGAGTGGTTTCTCCTACCTGTGGCTATCGAATGACACTGGGGGAATGGTCTCTATTGCGTCGTGATGCATATGAACCTATTGGTTGTGGGCTTGTAGCGCTGCCTCCATCGGTGGTTTAGGAGGAATCTCCTCTTCTATATAGCAGGTGGTGTAAGGCTCCTCTAGGTTGGTGGCTCTTGGGCCAGGAAGAATGCTCACAGGTGGAGGGTTGTTGTGTGAACCAAACTTCGAAGGTGGGTTCCAATTATCTGGCACTGTGAACAGAGTGTGCTCAGGGAAGCTCTCCAAGCCATCCTCCAGGGTAACTTCTTCTATGTACACCATTGGAGGCGTTCGTGGTTTCGTGCGCCTTTGGATGGCTGCCATTGCTATTGCCTTCTCGAATTTCTTTTTTCTCTGGCTTTGAGATTCGATCGTATACCAGGCAGCTCCCCTGCGTGGCTTCCCTCTTTCTCTGGGCATGGTGGGGGTCCCGTAGATTACCATGGTTCTTTCCAAATGGGTCGCTCTGCTCCAAAACTCTAACGGGGCCAGAGAGTGCTGTAGTTGTTCTAGTAGAGTGGATGAAATGCTGTTGAAATGTTGTTGTTCCAGTGGAACTGATGTTGCAAAGGGTGAATGTCACTTTGCTTTGTCAATTTGGGTGATAAGGAGGAGGGCTAACATGACCACCATGGCCATTAAAACCTATTGGTGAGTGTGATGATGGCTGGTACCATTCCCTTGCGCAAACGGGCTCATTGCATGAGTGTGGCTACGCTGATCCATGGAGAGTTAAAGTATGAGGGGATAGTGGCTGGTAGATGCATTAATATCGCATCCCAGCCTGATCCCGCATGGCTCCATCGTGCAACGTGTCACCCCATCTGGGGGTTGAAGGTATTTAGTGGCTAAGGTTTGGCACCGAGTGGATATTTCTGAATCTACTGAGATGTGGGCTTCCCAGCGAAAGCGTTTGACTCCCATTTCGACTGCTTCATTTGCTAGGCAATCCACAACCTTGTTTGCATCTCGTTTCACGTGGGAGGGAATGATGCTGAGATGGGGTTGGAGGAAGCAGCTTAAGTCTTCGAGAAAACCAGAGAGTCTCCAGCTTGGTGAGATTTTTGTAGGGTTGCGTCCATGGAGAATCTTGGTGGTTAGCTTGATGATGACTTGTGAGTCCCCCTCTAAAATAATCCTATGGTAGCCTTTGTCCATGGCTGTTTGGAGACCCCACAGTAGTCCTATTATCTCAGCTACATTGTTGGTTATGTCCCCTAGGAAGCCTGCATCTAGACCAAGGATTTCTCCACTGGAATTTTTGAGCACTGCCACATATCCTGTTGTTCCCGGGTTGCCTTTGGAGACTCCATCAAAATTTACATTGATGAAATGTGTTGGAGGGGGAGTCCAGCTGGTTGCACTAGTATGTTGATGCTTTTGATTCCTTGGTCCCAGTTGATTGATTAGAATGGGCTGCCATTTTTTAAGAATGCATTGTTCCTCTGGGTTGCAGTGAAAATATTCCTCTGTCCAAGACTTACTCCTGATTGTTTCCTTGATTAGTGAGATGATTTTCTCCCATGTGGCCTCTGGCAGGGATGGTTGGGAGTGGAATATTATCTTTTTTCATTCCTTCCAAATTTTCCAGAGAATAAATCCTGGCAAAAGTTGCCAGATGAGATTTAGTAGAGGGTTGTTGCAGGTACTGCGGTCCCAATTCTCAATTGTGTCATTGATGCTGCTCCGATTTTGGTTGGATTTGGACATTATTTTCACTCCTTAGTCCCAGATCTGTTGGCTGTAGTGAAATCCATTAAAGAGGTGTTCTTTAGTTTCCTCATGTTGATAGCAGAGAATGCAGAGGGATGGTCCAATGAAGCCTCTTTTCCTTATATTTTCCAATGCTAAGGCTCTATTGTGCACCACTAGCCACAAGAAGGTGGAAACCTTAGGCCAAAGAATGGGGTTCCAGACTTTGCTCCAAATGTGCTCCTTGTTTTGAACCTAGTGATTTCCCTATAGAAAGTAAGCTTCTTTGATTGTGAAGGTGCCAACTGTGGAGTATCCCCACCTCAGGATGTATGGTCCCTCTAGTTTGGGAATTTTCCAGTGGTTAGCTTGAAATTGCCAGCTCTGTAGATTGAAATTTTTTGGGATTCCGAGCTCTTGATTCGAGATCTTCCATTGTTGCCACAGGTGTTGTTGTGCTTGGGGTTTCAAGAGGTCCTTAACCCTTAGCGAGGTGTTATGATGGAGAGCTCTTTTGATATTGGATAGCTCCTCCATTTCGTCCAAGGGTTTGAGTTTCTACCATGATTCTTGCCAGAACATGGCACTTTCTCCATCTCTTATCTCCGAGAAGGCATGATTCTGTACTAGTGTGTGATTTTGCCAAGCTGTATTCTAGATGTTGGAACCATGTATTCTGTTGTTATGCCGGATTAGCTGGTCCTCTGGTGTGAGGGGGGCATTCTTTTGTTTCCACGGTTGTGCCCAGGTGGCTGTTTGATTTTTTAGCCATCTCCACCAGATTTTGGCTCCCATTACTTGATTGAGTTTCCCTAGATCTCGGAGTCCCAGTCCTCCTTGGCTTTTTGGCATGCATATTTTGTCCCAGTTGACTAGAGCCGATTTCTGGTTGAGTTGTTGACCATTCTAGAGAAAGTTTTGCTGAAGGTTTCTGATGGCTCTGATAACTTGTTTGGGAGTAGCCAGGGTGGTGAAGATATAGGTGGTTAGTGCTTTCAAAATGGACTTAAGGAGTACCATCCAAGAAGCAATATTGAGGGGTCTAAAGGTCCAATTTTTTAGCCTGTTGGAAATGGAAAGGAGAAGGTTGTCCTAGGAAATGGATTTGGCTGTCACTCCTATGAGGGGAACACCAAGATAGTTGGATGGAAGGGAGATCCTGGGTATCCCCATAAGTCTAGAAATATGAAGCTGGATAGAAGACGGGGTATTAAAAAAGCAGAGCTTAGATTTTTCCAAGTTGAGTGACATGCCTAAGGCTTCAGTGAAGTAAAAAAGGATGGAGTTGATCTTGTTAGCTTCCCTGATCGTGGGGGAGTTCAGGAGTAGGGTGTCATCAACAAATTGGCTATGAGAGGGTGATGGTTGAATATTGTGTAGAGGCAGGCCTTTGAGGGAGCCTTCAGTGACTACTTCCTTGATGTATCTTCCCAGGCTTTCCGCCAAAAGTACAAACAGGAAGGGGGAGAGGGGGTCCCCCTGTCTGATGCCTTTAGATGGTGAGAAAGGTTGGGATGGTACACCATTTACGAAAATGGAGAAGAAGGTTGAGGAGGTGAGATTAATGACCCAGTTTACCCAACCCTAATTGAAACCAAAAGAATCTAAAACAACTCTAAGATATTGCCAACTGGCTCAATCGAAATCTTTTGAAAGATCAAGTTTGATTAGCATACCTAGAGTTCTTGAAGTCTTGAGGGAGTGGATGATATCCTGAGATAAGATGATGATGTCCATGATTTGTCTCCCTTCTATGTACCCTACATGTTCCTTGGAAATGACGAATGGCAGAATGGGTTTGAGTCGATTGGCTATTACCTTCATTATAATTTTGTAGATGACATTGCACAGGGCTATGGGTCTGAACTATTTAGGGTTTGTGACTCTTTTTTCTTTCGGAATGAGGGTGAGAAAGGTGGAATTGAGAGCTGGTAGGACCAGGCCTGAAGCTCTTGATTCCTCTACCACTTCCCACACTTCTTTTCTGACTAGGTCCCAGTAGTGGTGGAAGAAATCTGTTGTGAATCCGTCCGGGCCAAGGGGCTTTCCTCGAGGCATGGATTTTACTTCTTGATGCACTTCTTCTTGGGTGATGGGCTGAGTTAAAGCTGCATTTTTCTTGGTAGTTAATAGTGAAGGTATGTGTCTGGTGACTCTGTGTATGGATTTCGTTCTGTCCTTCTTCAATTCTAATAGAAGGTCTTGGTAGTACTTGAGCAACTCAACCTCGATTTTGGAGTGTTCCCTGACTATGTTTCGCTAACTGTCCTCCAAGTGAGTGATCCTCTTGATGTGTCATCTGTGAATCATAACTCTATGAAAGAATTTTGTATTCTTTTCCCCTTCCTTGAGCCATTGCACTCTGGAGTTTTGCTTCCATAGGATTTCCTCTTGCTTCCTTTTCTCTTCTAGTTGTTCCTGGATTTTCTCCTCCTCCCTCATTAATTATGTGGTTCTAGATCTAGAAATGAATGTTTTTTGAATCTCCACCAGCCTACTTTCTATGCTCCATATGATTTGAAGTATATTTCCAAAGATTTTTTTGTTCCATTGTTTTAGCATCTACTTGAAGTTTCTAAGGCGCTGCTGGAATTTATACATGTTGGAGCCATGGTCTATTTTCATCTGCACCCACTAGGATTTGGCTAGCCGTTGAAAATCCAGATGCGATAGCCAAAATTTCTCAAAGCGAAAAGGCTTATACTTGGGTAGCTCTCTCGTGTATAGTTGTAGTGCCAGAGGCCAGTGGTCTGAACCCACTTTTCGTAGGATGAGGCTCTCTAGATAGGAGCCTGATTCCATTATTTCTTCAGTGACTAAAAAGTGATCTAGTCGGCGTGCAATGTGTTGATTGCATGATCTGTGATTAGAACAGGTGAAGGTACCATTTCTATTTTCTATATCTACTAATTTTAGATGATCAGTGAGAGCTTTAAACTTACCATTGTCTTGTTCTAATTTTTTGATGCCTCCTATTTTCTCCTCCAGCATCAAGATCATGTTGAAGTTGCCTCCTAAGATCTAGTTTTGAGTTGTTGCCAGGGTCTTGATTAGTTCAAGCTACTCCATAAATTTGTCTTTGTCCTGGTGATTATGAGGCCCATAGACATTGGTGATGGCACCTTCCTGATTCGAGCCGATGACCTCGAAGTGAGCCATTATTATACCTATCATTGAAAAGGGTTTGCTAAGAGTGATGTTAGATGGGTTCCATAAGATAGAAAGGCCACCTGAGGCACCTGTGAAATCTGTTGTTATGGAATTGCATTCTCGCCATATGCGCTGAAAGATGGTTTCAGTCTCTGCTCCTCAACATTTGGTTTCCTGTAACAGTAGAATATCTGGATTTTCTGCTATGATGTATTCTTAGAGGATCCTTTGATTGGATCTACCATTGAGTCCTCTAATGTTCCAGGTGATGATCTTCATCATTAAGAGGGTGGTGTTGTGTGGAGGTATCCCTCCGAAAGCTTGTGAATCTGACCTGAATTTATCATGAGGTTGCGAGCTTCCTTGATCAGTTGGTGCGCAGTTTTTCATCCTCTTCATTTGTTTTCACGAATGACTCTCTTCGAGCTAGAGCTTGAGTCTGTTGATATACCCAGGCATGCTATGGATCCTGCTGAGGAATTGATAAATACCTTATGTACCTTGTGCAATTGTTCTTCAGGGAGGGGCTACAGGTCCTTTTGATTTAGGGCTTCCTCGAGCTTTTCTAGATCTATTCCTACTATATCTCTATCGTTCAGCAGCATTGGGGTGTCCCCATCCCTGTCTCCTCTTTCTTCTATGTAGGTTTCACCGGCTTGGGGAGAGGGGCTAGGATTTGTGTCATTTTTTTGCGGCTGTTGAGAATCCTTGGGTGGGTCCTGAATTTCCTCATCTTCTAGCAACTGATCCAAAATCTCATAAGAGTTTTTGGTTGCGATTTTTTGTCTAGAGTCCGGGATCTTCTTCCTTGGTGGGTTTCTCTTTTTTGATGCAACCATGGTGAAGCCATGCTTCTGTGTGGTGTCGTTTTCTCTGGTGGCTTGTTCAATAAGAGGGCAATCTCGATATAGGTGGTCGTGCTCATGCCATCTCCTGCATCTAAAGGGAATGTGCTCATAGTCCAGAGTTTGTTGCCAGTCCTCATCCTGGTATTCAAGGGTCACCACTCTAGGGAGTGCCTTGGAGATGTTCATGTATACACAAATCCTGGTATATGAGGTATATTTTCATTGTCTTATGGCTTCCAAAGCTTTGACATATTTCCCTAGGGTGTTCCCTATGCCCATTAGAATCTCTTCCATCCAGAACTCTTGCAGCAAGGAGTATAGGTGGATCCATATAGGGGCCATGGTGAAATATTCTTTGTCTAGGATAAATCTTTCAGTCCAGAAGCATAGGAACAACCCTGTCAAGTTGTATAAGTACGACCCTTTTTCAAATATCCTGTCCTTGTCCTCTAGATTGTATAAAATGATTGTAAAGAAGCCTTTGGAGCTGAGTTAGACCTCATATTCCCCTTTGGGATTCCACCAGTGCTTGGTCCATTTGTTGAGGTCCCTCTCTGTTGGCCAGAGTCCCATAAATTTTCCAATAAGGGCATGCTCTCTCATGAATTGTGTGTGATTTCCTACCCTATTTGAGTTGATGAGGTATCGTGGCAGTTTCTCCATTTGTGTAATGCATTTTCCTGGCTCCCATCCCTAGGGTGGCCCTGGTTGGGAGGTTCTGACTTTTGTCTCCATTTCCTTTCTAAGGCCTTATTCCCTAGTCAAGAGTTGCTCACGTACCTGCAGTGGCGGCTCGAAAGTGGGTCGCTTCGCTCTGGTACCTAATCGGTCATTGGCCGCAACATTATGGTATGAGGGGGGTTTCCCCCCCTCTTCTATTCCCTTTACGGTGTATCAGTGGGTGTCGAATGGTCGTGATCGTTGCTGATGAGTCTTCGTGCAGGGGTTCTTTGTCTCATCGATAGAAATCTGCACCACGAAGGGATTAGGGTTTCCTAATGGAGCCTACCGCATCATTAATTTATATAAGATAACTTTTTCCTTGCCATGACTAATACACAGTGGCTTCACAACACTATTTACTATTTAGATCTATTCCTACCACCGATAATACACAATTGCTTTATAAGTCCATTTCTTAACATAATAGTTATGTTCCTACAAAAGATCACCTACAGTAACTAAATAGATGTATTCTTTAACATAATAGATGGTTCCTACAATAGATAACATGCCATAATATTATAAAGGCAAGCTTCAATAGAACATAATTATTTCTACAACAAGTATCATACAGTAACTCTATAATTTCCATTAATTCACATATGTATAATAGGGTATACATCTAGAAGTAGGGGGCAAGTATAATCATTTCAAAATTCCAAATATAACAAGAGGGGGAGTATATGA
Organism: Picea glauca; assembly: GCA_000966675.3. Lineage (NCBI taxonomy): Eukaryota > Viridiplantae > Streptophyta > Pinopsida > Pinales > Pinaceae > Picea > Picea glauca. The sequence continues at coordinate 110,665 of JZKD02S1993094.1, read as the reverse complement.
ACATATCTGGATAAGTTCTGGAACAACAAAGGGAACAACTAGGTTCCTCCCAACCTTAGAATAGGGAAGCCAAATCACTTGTCCTATTCAACCCATAGCCTGACCATGAAGCCATGAGGGATAAATTGGAACTCCTCCTCAGCCAATGCTTTTCAGTTTCAACAATCCTCTCCTTACCTCACGCTCAACCAATAGTGTTCATAACAACAAGAGATATATTTCTTTTTTCTCCCAGCATACTAGGCAATGTCCTCCCTCCTCACATATTCCATATATCCAAAGTCATTTTTTCTTAGGTATTTTCCCTCCCTTGGTTATTTTCGCAACTTTCCAAATCCCTGATTTTCAGGGGCTTCTAATGGCCAAATTCTTGGTTTTCCACTTGTAACAATTAGCCGCGAGGTAGTTCCAACATGTTCCCCACTCATTGAGTCATGGGCAGTTGATTTCAACATGGACATTCCATTTGTCTTCCAACAATAATTATAAAATATTTTGTTTCATACAAGTGTCATATTCAAGAATTTGGTTGGGTCAAATGAGGTCTCTTCCCAATAGTCATAATCATTAATTACAATTAATTAAATTTGAAATTCAGAATTTCAAAAAATGGCAAAATTTTTCCAATTTCCAATTTACCAAAAATGAAATAATTTTCCTAAGAAATCTCAAACTTAAAAATAAATAATTTTTGTGGATGGCACAAAATTGTTATGATACTATGTTTCATGACTTTGGAAATGGATATCTCAATGAAGTTTATCTTGCATAATGCCTGAATGAGAGATTGATATTTGTTGTCACTCTCGAAAAGAATGAAGAAGTAATCAACTCCTGTGATGGAGATAAATTCATGGAACGAGCCTGGGATACATTTGATGGCCACATTGATGATTTTATACATGTTGGGATATGTAGATGGGATGTGGGTTGCTTCATTTGGGCCAAGGAGGCCACCTAGGGGAACGCCCACCTCGAAACACAAGTCAATCACCTAGGTGAAACACTTCTTCACCTTTTGATGATGAGCTAAATATATGTAAAATAAATGGTTCCCTTGGTATATAAGGTGAACCAGGACTAAAATAAAGCATTCTTTACTTTTCTTTTGAATCTATGCATCTGAGCTGTTTTCTTTTCTGAGTTTGCATTTTACATTCACGACAGTTTCATTTTTAGGATTTTTCTAAAGAATAACCAGTGCACCTTCCTTCATGGCTGCCTCCTGGTGACCTTGTTTTCTATGCTTCCACCTCTGAGAGAAAGATTATGTCCATATATATCCACTGTATTAGGGAGAAAATCATTTCCTTTGAGTTTTATGAGGCATAAGGGAGGGCGTACCAACTGGGGTTTACGACCTTACTGTTTTATTCCTTGTGGGAATGAAATGAGTATGCCCTCTTCCATGGACACACTGTTGTTCTCCTACTAATCCCCGGAGGTCACTCTTAGATCACCAAAACCTCTTGGCCACTTTTGGTTCACCTTGGCTTGGATCCCCATTTCCTTGGTCACCCAAACTAATGGTGCACTCCTGTCCAGATTTGCGCCCTGAGGAGAGTTTCTAGTAAGAAGTCGAGCTATGGCTTGTGTGGTTATTTTATCCTATATATTGCTTGCTTGGGTAGATCAATTGGTATCAGAGCCTCAATATCCATGGAAAATCTTTCATTCTTGATGATTGAGCCAAATTTGTTTGGGTTTTTCATGAAATAATCCATAGTTTTCCCATTCGAGGGTTTTCATTTTGATGCAAGAAGCTCCATAGATATCATAAGCCCCAAGGGAGCCAACATATCCATAACCACAGAGAGGAGTTCCAAATATCTAAAACAATATAGATCTCTCCCTCTAGACTAGTTCAAGCTCCGTTGCTTACGGGTTTTGAGTCATATGTTCTCAAAACAGAGTCCTCTGTTAAGCATTGAAACCTAAGGGAACCTTTTCTCTTTAACTGGACTCAAAATGCCTCCATGGAAATATCCTTTGGTAGTCGAATCAAATTCGAACACATAAAATCTGTAATGACCCTTTTCTTATTAATATGAATAATTTCATAAATAATCCTAAACATTAGCTAAATTATAATTAATTATTATATAACCTTAATTAATTATACGTTATTAATTAA
>JZKD02S1993094.1:71100-97080 GCA_000966675.3 Picea glauca | reverse complement strand
TGGGATTTACAGTGCACCGGGGCTGAGGGGTTTTGGGCTCGGAGGGCTAGGACGTCCATAGATGTCCTAGGGCTAGGCGTACTGGTCGGTAGGGTGGTTGGTTTTGGGGTGTCTTCAGGAGCAAGCTACTGCGGATAGGTTGAAGCGAATGGAGCGACAACATCAGAGCGAGTTATTTAACTTGTTATGAAAATTGTTATGTAAATTTAACTTGTTATGCAAATGAAAATGTAAATTGTTAATTTATTTCTTGGAATATGGGAGTGAATATGCTAGATTAAGTGAAATTTTGAGTAAATTTCAAATTTACTGATCCGTATTAATTCATTGGTAGTCTAAATTAAATCACGGTCACTACAAAATCTCATCTAATATCTTGCCTCCATCCTCAATGAGCTACTCAGAATGCAACAACAAAACAATCCAGATCCCTTCTAGTTGGAAACTCGAATCCAACTACCCAAATTTGTTGGGAAAACCAATGGTGAAATGGTGGAGTCTTGGATCCTTAGCCTATCCACTTATTTCAATACATGTCTAGGCCTTACCAAGGAAAGAAAACTCTCGATTTCCACCTTGCAATTAGAAGGACTGGCACACAATTGGTGGGATACAGAGAAAGAGAAGACCACATTTCTGATAGATATTGGGGATGCGCCAAAATCCTCTACTTCGAAACCCATCAAAACCTAGACTCGAATTTTAGAATCTTTGAGAAATCTCTTCTACCCACTTGGGTATGTGAAATCCATATGGATCAAATAGGACCAACTTTGAAAGCTACCTCCACAAGGAGTGAAAGGCTACATAAACTTCTTCTGCAAGATGCACCTCTTACTTCATGCTCCAGATCTGGAAGAGCTACTCATATTAAAATTTCTGGTTGGTTTATTAATTCAATTCCGTTGAGAAGTAAAGCTTCTTGAAAACCCAACTTTAGATAAAATGTTTCATAGATCTTTGGCTATAGAAAGGAAAGTCACTCCTAGAGGTCATATTCCTAAGTCCTTCCCTTACACCAACCACCTCACCTCTCAACCATACACCTCCCATCCCTTAGCTCACTTTCCACCTCCTCAGACTCAAAACCCCAAACCCAATACAAATACAAGGAAATCTTGGTGCTCATTCCACAAAACTAATTCACACAATTCATTAGATTGTTGAATCCTCCAAAATATAAAAACCAAAAAAAATCTACTCACTGAGATCATTGCAACTTCCCAAGTAGAAGATATAGAAGAAGTTCCTCTGGAAAATCCCACAGAAGTAGATATCTCATTGATTCTAATGACCTGGGAAGATTTGAGCTCATCCACCCAACCCATCTTCACCCATAACTGCCAAATCAAAAATGCCTTGGATTTACTGATTATGGACAATGGAAGGAAGGAAAATTTGGTGTCTCAATCCCTTGTCAACTTCCTTAATCTTTTCACTACTCCACATCTGCAACCCTATCAACTCGGATGCTTCTATATGGATGGCCCTCGCCTCGTAGTTTCCAAGCATTATCTGGTCACTTCCACCATAGGCCAATTCAAAGATACTGTGCTCTATGATGTCTCCCCCTTGGATTGTGCAGATTTGTTGCTTGGTATCCCATACCAAACCAAAGAAATGATATATATCTAGCCAAATCCCTCCATTACAAAATTACCAAAGAAGGCCACACTTATATCTTAACTCTAACAAAACCCAAACCCCCTTCTACCAAAGAACAAATCCCACATGTACACTTAAACCAATGTGTTTCTCTCTGTTTGGTGCTCATAATAACACTAGACAATACCACACACCATGTTCCTGAAACTATGATTCCCCTCCTCCATGAGTTAGTAGAGGTATTTGAACCTCCGGAGGGACTTCCCCCCTCCCTCCACATTGACCATTCCATTCATCTCATCCCCGAATCTGCCTTACCTAATTCCCCTACTTACTGGTTGGCCCCAACAGGAACATAGGAAATGGGAAGACAATTGACTGACCTCATCAACTCTGGCCACATCTAACCTTCATCTTCTATCTATGCTTATGCTGCCTTTTTCATCCCTAAACGAGATACCTCAAAAATGCACCTTGTCAGTGCTTATAGAGCCTTGAACAAAGCCACAATAAAAAACCGTTACCCCTTTCCATGGATCGAGGAACTAATTGACACCCTCCATAGAGATAAGTTGTTTACTAAATTAGATTTGATAGCCGGCTACCATTAGGTTCGAAGGAACCTAGATGATGTTTGGAAAACAACGTTCAAGACCAAATTTGGTCTTTCTGACTGGAAAGTCATGCCTTTCGGTCTCACCAACACCCCAAAAACCTTCATGAGGCTCATCAATGACATCTTCAGAGAACATTTGGGTCAATTTATTGTCATCCAATTAGATGAAATTCTCATCTTCAGTTGGACATGGGACACTCACATGCAACATGTTCGACAAGTTCTCCAAATTCTCCAAGAACACAAGTTGCAATTCAAAGAGAAGAATTCATATTTTGGTCAGACTTCGGTTCCCTATCTCAGCTTTGTTGTTAGCTTAGAGGGTATTCAAGCAGATCCAACATGCATCCAAGCATTGAAACAATGGCCTCTACCTTCTTCATCTAAGGAGTTGAAAAGATTTTTGGCTGGAATAAATTTCTATCATATGTTCATTCCCTCTTTTTAAAATCTTTCTCAACCTTTGCATTAGATCTCAAATAATTCTTCTACATTCATCTGGACCAAAGAAGAAACTACTCACTTTTCTCAGCTCAAAGATGCCCTCTGCTCATCCCCCGTTTTACATCTGCCAGACCTTTCCCAACCCTTTTAGATTGAGTCTGATGCCTCACAATATGCTATTGGTGATGTAATTAAACAGGGAGGAGACCCCATTGCTTACCACTCTGAAACACTATCCGAGGAAAAGAAAAAATATAGTACCTATGACAAGGAATTTTATAGTCTGGTGTAAGCACTCAAACAATGGAGGAATTTATGAAATTTAGGGTAGTTCTCACACAAAGGGGGTTTCATTTTCATCATTAGAGGAGTGGTCCTCATAGGTATATGATTCTGATGTTTGGAAAAATGGTGATGATATGGTTACATATTTGTTCTACCCCTTTGAGGATGACTTGTCACAACATACTCATAGTGATGTTTTGTCATCCTTTGATACATACCCTTTTGAGGATGCAAATTTGTTTTATGAGGAATTTCAACTGTGGTTCTCATATTTTGAGAAATACCAGGACATGGACATGACAAATAAATCAGAGTTTCATTCTTCAAATATGAAGTATTTTAATCTTGGATATAATCATGAAGATTTCCATGGGAAGAGGCGATTTTTTTCTACACTTAAGACAATCCCTTACCTCTCACCCTCATTTCCAAGAGACTATGCAATATTATTCCAATATCTCATTTCCTCTCAGTCCTCGACAAGGAGTGAGTATTTGTGTGTAGATGAATATGGGCCTTATTCTACATATACTATCCACCTTCATATATGGATTGATCCCTCTTGTGGCTACAATTTTAGCAGGGATGATGAGTCTCATGGTTTCTTGTTCCAGCAAGATTTCCTCCCTTCCACCCATATTCATGAGTTTTATTTCATCATAGATTATATGTGTGTTTATACTCATTGTTATTATGTGCTTGAATTATCTTTCTTGTATTGTATGATTAAGCACAAGGGGAGATACTTTGATGAGGTGATAAAATGGTTGCACTAGTTCTATGAATTCACCTAAAATCATCCAGAACGTGATCTTTAGGGACGCAAGGCCCCAGGTAAGTAGGTAAGTCAATTGATTCAGTACATTTTCATCTTCATTTCTCATATTAGTTTATATGAATTTCATTTTCATTTTCCTCTACTTGCATATTGATTTCATGTTTATTTTAGAAATTCAAAAAAAAATATGTCAAATTTTTTATTTTGATAGATTAACTTTTAGTTTAGATTTTTATGGATAAAGGGTGATAGAACCACCCTATATGGTTTGATCCCTTTTCCTAAGTGACGTATATATGCACCTCTACCTTGGAAAAGGCCTCTGCGCTGACCTATTGGTCTTTAAGGATCGCTCAATCTCTTCCTCAAGCCAAAGTGGCTCATCTGATTCCTGGCTGGAATCTCTAGTAGAAACCCGATCCACAGGTCCTGTTATTTCTTCACGGCCCCAACACGACCATGAACAATTTCCCCAATTGATAATTTTGGGTTTCTGGGTTTCGTGATCCTCGATGTCACGAGTTCTCTGTCCTCTAGAATCCACGATCTTCGATGAGCCAATTCATCGATATGTGCCTTTAAGTGTTATCCCTCCTGGATAAACTCATGGCCCACATGACCACTATCTCACAAGACCACAGCCTTATCTCCTATCGGGGTTTCGAACTTTCCTATGTTAAAATGCATAGACACTTTGTCCATGGGATTCCCGATTTCCCGATGTGACTCTCTTATCAGGAAATTTTCCGAAGGCCTTGATCACTGCCACACATCCCTTCAAGATGGATGATCCTAGTCATTTCTCATGATTTTGTGAATTTTGATGCTCTGGAAGTCTTGGCCTCAGGATCCACGAAATGCCGAACCTTGATGTGTCGATTTGACTTTTCTATCGGGACTTTCCCCGATAATCTAGATCTCCCCCACATGTCTCCTCAAGATGGACGGTCCAGATCCAATCTCACGGTTTCAGAGTTTTCGATACCCCGATGATAGAAATCCATTATCAACTCAAAACCCTGGTAACTGATATACCGATGGGCCGCTCAATATCCACCATGTGTCTCCACAAACGGATGGCTCATATCGATTCCGGGATTTTTCGCATGGAAATCCCCAATCTCTAGTCCTCGTGATTCCCGATTTTATGAGTGTCGATATCCTGATGGCCACACCTCTCGTCGAGATTTTCAACCTCTTGTTCATGAAGGTAAACCTCGTGCAGCTCCGGTCAGATCCAACGGTTGACAGGTGATTGGACCAAGATCCAACGGTCCAGCTTAATTCTTCCTGTGCACTTGCTCCAAAGGATAAACCTCGCACATCTTCCGTCGATCCAACAATTGATGGGTATCTGTATGAGATCCGACGACTAATGATCTCCTCTTCTATGTGCTCGCTCTGATGCTCCCTAGAAGTGAAAACCTTCAACGGTCCAAATCTCTTTCAAAATCTAATCGAACGAATATGATCCCTTGTGAGATTCTACACTTTCTTTCGATGCTTGGAAGAATTTCAATTTCTCAAAGGTCTCAACCTTTGCCTTCCTCCTCCTCTGCGAAATCCTCACTCTTGCAGCTTCTCCGCACGTATAAAAACGTTGATCCTCCTGAGCTTTGAGTACTCTTAACCTGTCAGAGGGTTCTGAAGCTTCTGCACTCCTTGCAGTTACGACTCTGTTCCTAAAAGCACTCGCCCTCCCAAGCTTATCCTTCTCCCAAACCCTTAAAGGATTCTTCAACTCCTACGCTCCTGCAGAGTATTCTTATTCACAAACAGTGTTGTCTCTCCTGAGCTTCTCAACACCTAGACCCCTAAGGGATTTTATCCTTCTTCTTTCTTCTCCCACAAATGGAGAATATTTGAATGCCCTCCTGGCTATCCTCTTCCTCAAGCAACTTCTTACTAAGTTTGCAGGTTGTTCAGCAACCCTGTGAAGATCCCTCAGTGGATTCTTCCTCTAAAATCTAGAACTCAAAGAGTTATCTTTTCTTCTGTGCCTATTTTCACAATGTCTCAATGCCCTCTTGGGAGAGTATCTCCTCCCAAAACATCGAGAAATTATGTCCTCTGTGCACTCCTTACACCTACTCAATGCCCACCTGGAAGAGATCTCAGAATCCTCAATGATTCCGATTCTCCTTGAAATCACAACAGAGTTCTTCCCAATTCTCTATGCATGTGCCCAATGCCCTCCTGGAAGAGTGTCAAGAATCCTCAATGTTTCTGACTTCCTAATAACTCACAGTAGATTTATTTTCAATGCACCTCTGTGCATATGCTCAATGCCCACTTGGTAGAGCTTCACATAACTCCTCAGAGCTTTTGTCTGCAACTGTGTCAATCATACAGAACCTTTCCTCCTGAGGTGTTCAACAACCTCATAGGTCTTTCCTGAGTTGTTGATTCCAGTTCTTGTGCTGCAGCAAGTCTTTGTCTGAACCCACAGAATTCAGAAGTGCTTTTGTGCATTGGTATTCAGAGACTACAGTACTCTGTCATGCCCTCTTGGCATGAAACAATAAAGAACCTCAAACTTGGAAATCAAACACACTCCTGCAAATGCAAGCCTACAACATACATCTACAACATATATAAATAACACTCACAGACATTCATTTAACACACAGTAATGCAAGAGAAACTGCTCTTTGTATTAAATATGGCAAATGCCTGTATTTATAAGGTGTTCCTGAGCACGGTCTGTAACAGGGTCTCAGCTCTTCTCCCTTATTCTCTCTACACACATATTCTCTATCCTCTCTCAACTTCTCACACATAGAATGAGATACTAAATCTCTTTTTACCTGAGGGGGCTCTTCGAGCTCTTTCCTCCAATCTACCTACCCTATTCAATTACATTGAATGGGTTGTCTAGTCCACTATCCAGATCAAGATCTCAGCCTTACAGACATTAAAGGCCTACCTAATTATGCCTGCAAAAAGGCACGGCTTCACAACTCACCAGCTTAAACATTTAATTGCATTAAATTCAAATTCCAAATGAGGTTGTGCCTCTCTTCAATGCGCTATTTGAATATGCTGACGTGGCTGGATGGATAGTTGACTGACGTGGAGAGATGCTCCTGCATCATAATCCTTAGCTACAAAATTCATGATCTCTTGCTCATGAGCTTCCCATCTCTGATCCTCCTGGATCCCAAATCATTCTCTGGAGTTGTTCATCTACTCCATCTCCTTCTTGTTGTTGTTGTTGTTGTGCTGCTGCTTCCTATGTGCCCAGCCTTTCCTTGCTAGTAGTTATTACTGACCAAATCATCAGATTTCTAATCTCCTCGATCACTGCATCCAACTGCTCCAGTGGCTGGTCCTGTTTTTGCAGTCTCCCCAGCTGCAAAAATTTTCATCTCATGGGTAGATCACTGTGATCTCCCATGCCTTCTTCATCAGCTTCTAACTTCACTTGTTGGATGTGCATGCCATGCAAATTCACCCTTCTCTCCAGGGCTTCTATCTGTTCATACGGATCAGCCAAACTAATTCTGTCTGTTTCTTCTTCTTCTTCTTCTGCAAAATCCCAGGTTGCAGTCTTTTCAGTCTCCTGGCTAAAAATATTGAGCCATTCCTCAAATTTCTCATCATCCTCTCCTCCTTCTGCTTCTGCTTTGGTAGTCTCAACCACCTGCTCCAATTTTTCTCCCCTGACGGTCTCAGCTAGCTGTCCTTATGTTGTTGTTGCATTTGCAACATAAATTTCTGCCTCTCCTTGGGAAAGTGGTACGAATATTTGAATTCCCCCAATCATCATAAGGCTTCTCAAATACTCCTCTTCTATCAGCTACATTTTTTGATCTAAACCCATCTCCGAATTTATGAGACCCTTTCATAGTATCATCTGCTCATCCCTGCCCAGCTGGCAATATGGGATCCGTTCACTACTCTCCTAGCAGATTATGAGATCAACTGATTCCATCTTCATCATCACTCCTTGTTGATTTGAACTCACCTACGAGTCCATGAGACATTCAGACAGTCTCATATGCTCATCTCTGCCCACCTGGAAATTTGAGATGCTTCCACTACCCTCTTGGTAGCCTTCGAGATCCCGCAGTGACCTCATTTCATTTCCCAGTTGGCAATGTGAAATTCCCTAGTTGTCTTCATGATAGTCCTTGAGATATTCAACTGATCTCAACTCGTTGCCCACCTTGAAAACTAGAATTTCCTCTCTACCCTCCTGGCAGTTCTTGAGATCTTCAGTTGATCCCATTTCATTCTCTTCATCGAGAATTCTCCCAATCTCTGGTTCACATACCTGAACCATCTCCTCAGGTTCGTCGAGGTTTTCAGCATACCTCAACCATCCTTTTAACAACCTATGCTATCTTCTACCCATCAACTCTTTGACTGGCCAATTTATCTTCGGCTTCTTCTTGGCATTCTGCTGCATCCGCAATGCAAGATTTTCTATTTCTTTCTTTAGGTCAGTGATCTCTTAAGATATATCTTTTTGGCTCCATAGCTCTGAGTTATTCCTTCCAGCATACTTACGACCTTCAGTAGCCATGTTTTTCTCTCTATCTACTCTCCTAGAAAATCTGTTGTTGTCACTCTACAAATATGGGTGCTTCATCCTTTCTTACAGTCCTGCTGACAGTCTTCTTGATTGTTGCTTGTCTGCAAAAAATCACCACAGAGGTTCAATACTCTATTTTTATTTCCCTTCTCGCTTCACCTCAAATATACAAGTAAATAAACAAGCTCTGATACCACTTGGTGTGTATCAGAGTGCTCTTTACTTCTTATGCCTCCCTCGCCTGAAATATACAGACAAGAATCAGGCTCTGATACCAAACTAATGCAGATGCACACCTATGCCTTGGCAAAGGCCTCTGCACTGACCTCTCAGTCTTTAAGGATCATTCAATATCTTCCTCGAACCAAAGTAGCTCATCTGATTCCTTGCTGGAATCTCTGTTAGAAACCTGATCCACGGGTCCTGCTCTTTCTTCATGACCCTAACACGACCATGAACAATTTCCCCAATTGATAATTTTGGGTTTCAGGGTTTTGTGATCCCCGATGTCACGAGTTCTCTGTCCTCTAGAATCCTCGATCTCCGATGATCCAATTCACCGATACGTGCCTTTACGTGTTAGTCCTCGTGGCTAAAATCCTAACCCACATGACCACTATCTCACAAGACCGAAACCTTATCTCCTATCAGGGTTTCGTACTTTCCTATGTCGAAATGCATAGACACTTTGTCCACTTCTCGATTTCCCGATTTCCTGATGTGACTCTCCTATCAGAACTTTTCTAGAAGGCCTCAATCACTACCATGCATCCCTTCAATATGGACGGTCCTGATCGCTTCTCGTGATTTCGCAACTTTTGATGCTCTGGAATTCTTGCCCTCAGGATTCGCAAAACGCTAAACCTTGATGCGTTGATTTCACTTTTCTATTGGGACTTTCCCTGATAATCTGGATCTCTGCCATGTGTCTCCTCAATATGGACGGTCAAGATACGATCTCACGATTTCAGATTTTTTAATACCCCGATGACAGAAATCCATTGTCAACTCAAAACCCCGGTAACTGATATACCGATGGGTCGCTCGATCTCCACCACGTTTCTCGACAAACAGATGGCTTAGATCGATTCCAGAATTTTTCCCATGGAAATCCCAGATCTCCTTTCCTCATGATTCCTAATTTTACGAGTGCCAATATCCTCATGGCCACACCTCTCGTTGGGATTTTCAACCTCCTATTCATGAAGGTAAACCTCGTGCAGCTCCTATCAGATTCGATGGTCTAGATCCATTCTTCCTACACACTTGCTCCAGAGGCTAAACCCCAAACGTCTTCACTCAATCCAATGGTTGACGGGTATCTGAGTGAAATCTGATGACTAACAATCTCCTCTTCTATGTGCTCGCTCTGATGCTCCCTGGACATGAAAACCTTCAATGGTCCAGATATCTTTCACAATATAATCAGATGGATGTGCTCCCTCCTGATCTTCTGCACTTTCTTCTGATGCTTGGAAGAAGTCCAATTTCTCAAAGGTGTCAACCTTTTGCTTCCTCCTCCTCTGCGAACTCCTCACTCTTGGAGATTTTCCGTGCGTATAAAAATGGTGATCCTCCTGAGCTTTGAGTACTCTGAACCCGTCAGAGGGTTTTGAAGATTCTACACACCTTGCAGTTATGACTCTATTCTTGAAAGAACTCGCCCTCCTGAGCTTATCCTTCTCCAAAACCCTTAAAGGATTCTTCAACTCCTACGCTCCTGCAGAGTATTCTTATGCACACACAGTGTTGTCTCTCGTGAGCTTCTCAACACCTGGACCCCTAAGGGATTTTATCCTTGTTCTTTCTTCTCCCATAAATGGAGAATACTTGGATGCCCTCCTGGCTATCCTCTTCCTCAAGAAACTTCTTACTGAGTCTGCAGGGTGTTCAACAACCCTGTGAATATCCCTCAGTGGATTCTTCCTCTAAATTCCATAACTCAAAGAGTTCTCTTTTCTTCTATGCCTGTCTGCACAATGTATCAATTCCATCCTAGCAGAGTATCTCCTCTGAGAACTTCCAACAATTTTGTCCACCATGCACTCCTTGCACCTGCTCAATTCCCATCTGGAAGAGCTCTTAGAATTCTTAGTGATTATGGTTCTCCTTGAACTCACAACATAGTTCTTCCCAATGCTTTGTGCCTATGTCGAATGCCCTCCTAGAAGAGTGTCAAGAATACTTAGTGATTCTGACTTCCTAAGAACTCACAACAGAGTTCTTTTCAATGCATCTTTGTGCATATGCTCAATGCCCACTTGGTAGAGATTCACAGAACTCCTTAGAGCTTCTGTCTGCAACTGTGTCTCTCATACACAACCTTTCCTCCTATGGTGTTCAACAACCTCATAGGTATTTCCTGAGTTGTTGATTCCATATCTTGTGTCGCAGCACGTCGTTTTCTGAACCCACAGAATTCATAAGTGCTTCTGTGCACTGGTATTCAGAGACCGCAGTACTCTATCACACCCTCCTAGCATGAAACCACAAATAACCTCAAACCTGGAAATCAAACACACTCCTGTAAATGAAAACCTACAGGATATATAAAGAACACTCACAGACATTCATTTAACACACAGTAATGTAGGAAAAATTGCTCTTTCTATTAAATATGGAAATTGCCTGTATTTACAAGGTGTTCTTGAGCACGGCCTGTAACAAGGTCTCGACTCTTCTCCCTTCTTCTCTCTACACAAATATTCTCTATCCCCTCTCGACTTCTCACACACACATTGAGATACTAAATATATTTTTACCTGAGGGGGCTCTTCGTGCTCTTCCCTCCAATCTACCTACCCTATTCAATTACATTGAATGGGCTGTCTAGTCCACTATCTAGATCTAGATCTCATCCTTACAGACATTAAAGGACTACCTACTTATGCCTGCACAAAGGCACATCTTCACAACTCACCAGCTTAAACATTTAATTACATTAAATTCAAATTCCAAATGAGGCTGTGCCTCTCTTCAACACGCAATTTGAATACATTGACGCGGCTGGTTGGTTGGCTGACTAACGTGGAGAAATGCTCTTGTATCACTAAGTTTTTGTAGGAACATGTCTACCATGATATGTTTTGGCTCTCATGCACTCTAAGGTGAGCACATGTACCTAAGTACGAGCCATATGTTAACCCCATTTTCTTGATAACTAAGGAGATTATGTCTTTAGTCCCTCAGTTTGAATATATGGAGTACTGAAAGACTACATGACCAAAAATATCCTTTTTCACAACTGGAGACCATTCTCACCACCATAGAGGTCGCAAATTTTTAGATGGAATCCACCAAATCAATTTGCTTTTAGAAGGTAGTGGGCCTTTCTCAATGAGCTACAAGTGAGTATTATGGAGAGAATAATCTCAATATTTAAGGCATTTAAGTATGTTGTATCTTATATTTCTCTATATTTCATGATATATGCTTTCATATTATGCCTTTTTCCCTACTTCACCTTGGTGATTGACATTGTTCCCTAGTAAGTGGTGTTCCTTGAGGATGTATTTTCTACTAGGAACTCCCTTGAAGAGCCATTGTACCATTCCCGGCCATACTTAGCACTTTCCATCACTATTTCCACACCATTTCCTTATCTCTTGGGATTTTAAGGTGTATTGACCCAAGAAGGGTTGTCCCTAATTTTATGGGAAGAAGGGGATGAAGGCCCAAAGGTATTGATATTGGGTAAAAGAAAGAAATGAAACACTTATCTTTGAGAAAAAAATGGACCCACAAAAATTATGATTAAGAATGCTTAAAAGGATAGTTGAAGGAGATGAGATCTCATCATGAGTCGACCTATCATTTCCATGAATATCTAGTGGTATGACATTACCAAGCCAGGGCAATGGCTCTCACTTCCATGGATAATACAAAGGGGGTCTAATGATGAGCCAACCTTCCCGTTTCCACTAGTTTGTAGGTGACACTTCCATTATCTCGACACCATGCCAACAAAGTGCCCTTCAAACTTTCCTTAAATTTATGAAATAATGGAAAAATAATGGGGTTGGAAAAATTGCATTACACATGAAGGTACCACACACCCTCTACAAATGCACAAATGAATGAGAAACTACAAAATATTGTATGTCATGAGTCATATTCCCATTGAGTCTTTAACCTAACCACTTCACCCAATTTATATGGCTTAGAGAGGGATCTCTTGGAAGCTCTCCTTGATCTAGGGAAATATCTACCCAATAAGACACCTCATCAACCCTCAAATATTCAATCTTTAAAAGTCACATAGTGTATTTGAGAACTTAATTTTTTAACATAGTGATATTTGATGCACATGCTTAGGTGGCTCATTTATTGATTGGATGAACACTTATCATGATTTCATGACTCGAGATATTTGGAGGGTGTGATTATTTGTCTTTGCAGGACCTAGTTGGTGGAGAGATTTTGAAGAACAAGCCTATCTTGGGCTTCCTTGGGGATTGAATCCCATAGGTGGATTCCAAGGGCCCTCATGCGAGATGATAGAAATCAAACTTTGAAGGCTTAAAATATGACTTGGATGACATAACCTATCCCCCACATACCAAACATTTTTCCTATTAGAGGCAAAACGTCACCTCTAGATGTATGATGCCACCTAAGGGGGTTAGGGTTTTGTCATGAGTTGACATGCATTGGCACAATGAATTTTCAAAGGGATTGATCCTTGATCATGAAGGAAGTTGTTGGCATTATTGACATGTGGATTTGGGAATCCTTTCTACTTTACTCCATCACCAGTGACCTCCTCCTAGTGCCAAAACATACCCTAAAGGGGTGACGTCCATATGAACTAGGGTTTTTATTTTTGCAAAAGTGAAATTAAAGTGAATTGTTTAATATTATTTTGTAAAATGGGAAAGATTATGGTTGTTGACCTGTAGTCTTGTGGTTTACCCTTAATTATCTAGAAAAATTGTCTTAGTGAAATTTTGTATAAATAAGGGATCATAAGATCTCATTTTAACATAGTCTCTATCACTTTATTCTTAAAGGCTATTTATTTAACAAGGGTTTTCTAAGAGAAGTAGAAGGGCATACACCCTCTTAGCCTAAACCCTAGCTAGAGATACTTGTCTTGGGGAGTAAGAGGATTWAAACCCCCAAGGAGGTAGTACCTCTAGATATTTATTTTCTTGAATCCATTCACCCATATTTCTAAGGCACCATTCATTTACTTATTGCATCGGAGAAATAAATTGTTGCCTTGGTAAACATGAAATTTTCAAGTTTTAAAGTTCTCTCTTTTGGATAGTGATCTCGATGCCTTAGGAATTATTACTCCCTTAGGGTGTCCCCTTTCAACTACAATTTATTATTGTTATAGTAATAATAAACTACATACATTAGGGATGCACTAACCCTATCCTACTAACCTTATTTTCTCCTAAACTAACGCTAGACTAGGCCTAAAAAGATGCCATCACCCACTACTAACCTAGGCACTCCTTTTGAGCTAATTATGTGTGATTTTTGTTGGATAAACTTTCTGATATAGGGATTGTCTTGATACAGCCATAAGGTTGTTAACTTCACTACACAAACCCTAATATAAAGTCACTCTTAAATTGTTCTTTCACAGCCAAAACTTGCTAAAAGTTTGCTGACTTGTTCTAGTAGGTTTAAGAAATTTTTGTGTGTCTTCTTTGAGGATTTTGGTGGTGATTTTACTCTTGTAATAAAAAACCTGTTAATCCATAAGGATGCAAAAAATACTTTTTCATACAATATTTATGGTAGCCACAACTAGTTGCTAAAGTTTCATGCTATAAATTGTGAAGTTTCGTCATTATCTACTTGTTTCAAGCATATCTCACTTGAATTTAGTCAATCTTTTAAGAAGCTATGAAACTTATTTCTTGTTGATATATATTTCCTATGCCTGATCTTTGTTTCCTATGTCTGATATATATTTAGGAAGCATTTTTTTCCTATGCCTGATCTTGGAGAATACCCACTGGTTACTTTTGTCTTTGAAGAACTATCTCCTCAACACTTATTCCCTTTTATGGTGTGGGATTTATTTGTTGGGATTTTTAAATTGGTATCTCTTCCTTAGATACGTATGGTTCTATGCTGGTGGGAATGGATCTTTCTACACATATTGTGATCTTCATGTTTGGGTCAAGTTTTCTTTAGGGAGGTGGTGCCTATCGGTGCTTGCATCCTTAGTTTTCTTAGATTCGTCGGTTCTTATTATGTTCCATCGTGCATGAGGTGGAATTTCTATGGTTTCATTATTTTTGTTTCCTCTTTCTTGAGAGGGTTTCTTGCCACCTAGATCTAGTCTGCTTCATCTCTGGGATTTTTTGTGGACTATTCTTTCTTTCAACCTTTAGTGTGTGCAGAGATTCTTTCTAAGTTTTCTAAGGGTGTGGTCCTCACCAGTCCATCCCTACTGGTATGTTCAAGGACTAATGCATTATAAGGGTCTCTGGTCTGTGGTGTGGAGCTGATGCTTGGGTTTGATGTTTCTTCTAGGTGGGGCTCGCTCTAGAGCTTTCAGGTCCTATTTCTATAATCGTACAATGTTGATTTGGTTGGTGGGGTTAGCACTTTTAGGTTCGTGTAGGGCATCCAACTTTTGGATTCCCCTCAATGGTTTAAATTTTTCTTGTTGTCCCTTTGGACCCGTATTTTGAGGGGTTTACATGCATCTCTAGGTCCCTCCAAGTTCTCTTCTCATTTTCTTTTTTCCATTTTTATTCATTGATATTGGTGGTTATTTTATGTGCCGACTTCGAGGCCACTTTTTCAGGGGCATTTGGGCTATGAATTTCTCCCTATTGAGGATGAAATCTATGTCAGACCTAAATGTTTGGTATCTCTATGCTTTATACAAAATGTATATTTTATTTTTTTTAATAAAAGTTAATTTTTTTTTCTTTGAAAAACAAAAGAATGTAAAGCATTTTCTTTTATATACTTATAGTGAAAATACCTCTAGATGTACAAACTATTAAATATAAATATTGGAAGTACAATACTTCTATTAAAACTGGTTGGTACATTCCATGAATCTCTAAAACTAATATATAGAAATATAATACAAATATAATGGACATTATTTTGTTTGTTGTAAGTATGGATGGATTAATCACAAGCAAAGAATATAATAATTTTTATATATAGAAATGTATACGAGAGATATTTTCCAAAGAATATGTTAAGGTTTTTACCTTTAAAGAAACCCTAGAATTAAGAACAAGAAGTGAACTCGTGATAAAAGTAAACAATGACAAGAGGAATTAAGAAGTTGTTCCTATTCTCAAAATGAAATGCGGTATGCAAGCATACAAAACCAAAAAAAAGAAATAAATTGTTGCTAATAGGTTATCGTTGTAGCTATTTCATGGCTACCCATTTAAGGTATACTCCACTCGAGACTATATAAACTCAAAACACTCGTATTGGTAATGAAGACATGTTTACTTTGTGATAAATGTCAAGGATATTACGTGACCTCAAAAGTGTGAGACCAAGTATGGAGTCCATGATAACAAGTTCGAGTTGGACCAACCTGTTGTCTCAAGTCTTTGACCTCAGAAGTGTGAGACCGAGTATGGAGTCCATGATAACAAGTTCGAGCTGGACCAACCTATTGTCTCAAGTCTTTGAGGGTTTTTCATAAATATACATTAAATATTCACCACGTGTTGTTACCATGTAAAATAAGAATGTATGTTACGCATAGTAATCAACCCAAAATTTAAAATATGAATTTTTTTGTTCATTACCTTAATCCTTAAATCAGTTGAACGTTTACTTCTTGGCCATCCTCATCCATATGCAAGGAATTTCCCAAGGAGGATGCCATCAAAATTTATTAACCCAAGTAAAAATAAATGAGGGAAATAATTTATTTATCCTCCTGTAAGTAACCTGGAAAAACAATGTTTGGTTTGGTTGTCAACATTATACAAATTGTGAAATCCATAAAAAAACAAATAACCCTACCTTAATAATAAATATTATTAAGGACACGGGTAAGGGTAACTTATTAAACCTATTATTGAATGTGTTGTGCATGAAAAATAAACAAATGGGTTAGCTAAATAACATCGTGGGAGTTTTAGTCTTTGGACAAATTAAACAAGATTAAAATATGAAGGTTACATGAAGTTGATCATAGGATCAAATATCATGAAATATAAATGAATGAAAAACAAGTATAGCATTTCCCTATGAGTTAGAGAGTCTACAAACTTAGTATGAATATAAATTTACATTGAGGAATGAAGGAAAAAGAGCCAGCAAGAGTAGGTGCTAAATTAAGTGCGTAGATAAGAGTCGACCTACACATTAACACAATGAGAAATAATTCATAATTACATTGTTAAAAGGAATTTTGTAATAAAAAAAATCCTATAGTATTTAAGAATAGAAAAATATGACTTAGCACTGCTCATGGAAAATGTTGACGGAATTAGTAGATGGGTAAACGCTTGAGCCTAAAGTCTCTATGTCTTTGAGCCAAAATCTTATGGTTCTTGTGTTGAGCACCGAGGTAATGAATTAATCCTAGGCTTGAAAAATGAGCCATAATCAAAATATAAGGTATGAGTTAGGTGAAGGGACTATGAGTCCTCTTTAGTGGCACCATTATGTGGAATAAGCTCTATCACCATCACAGTGGAATACTTTTTTTTTAATTTTGAGTTAACCGGTGGTTCATTACTACGTAGGATTACATCGTATCCCCTTTCATAAATTGATACAATGTGTAACCAGGTTCTCATTTATTGTATTGTAAAGTGTTTTGAATTGTTTATCGAAAGAACAATTTGGACAAGGTGACAAGGTGTATAAGAGAAAACTTTGAACCATAGGTATTGTTGTCAATATTAGGAGTGAAAAACTTTATCAATATTAAAAGGTTTTCTAATTATTAAAAATAAGATATATATATTCTATATATATAGAAACACTTAAGAGAATATTAATAATGAAAGATATAGTACATAGAATGTTGTATGTTGATGTGTTAGTAGAGGTGAATATAGGTAATGGAAGTCAACAAGCTTTTAACCTGGTATGGTAACTCCATGACCATTAGACACAATGTGAAAAAAAGGTTCATGAAAGTAAGTAAAACAAGTTTTATCATGGAAACTCTAAGTCTAATTATTAACTTTGACTATATATGCTAATTAACAAATTATCTTTAAAAAAAAAAATTTTGGTAATGAGGTGATGTTACATTAACCTATCTTACCATAGTCTGCATTAGCCTAATTTTCCCTATCTTAGCCTAACCTACCCTACCCTACCCTACCCTACCCTATTTTTAGCCTATCCTAACATGACCTAGCCTAGCCTAGCTTAACTTAGCTTACACAAGCCTAGGCTAACCTAACATAACTCTACTCTAAACTAACCTAGATTTATTAGTTTAAACTACCATACCCTAGACCAACCCAATCTAACCCTCCCTTACCTACCCTTTCCTTGTCTAACTTAACTTAGCCTACCCTAAGCTAGCTTAATCCTACCAACCCCAACCCAGTCTACCATAATCTAGCTTATGCTAGTCTAACCTAATCTAGCTTAGCCTAACCTAGCCTAACCTAATTTACCAAAACTAGCATAACCTAGTTAAGGTAACCTAACTTAACCTTGCATAACCTATCCAATGCTATCCTGTATTAAACTATCTTACAATAACCTACACTATCCTAATTAACCATAACCTAGCCTAACCTACCCTACCCTACCCTACGCTACCCTACCCAACCCTATCCTTTGCCTAGCCTAGCCTAACCTAGCCTAGCTTACCTTAACTTAGCCTAGACCAACTTAATGATTGTCTAAACTATCCTAGCACAACTTACCCAAACCCAACATAACCGAGCTTAATTGTAATCTAAACTAACCTACCCTAGATTGGAATAATGTACCCTAGCTTAGCCTACCCTACCCTATCCTATCCCAACCCAATCTAACGCTAGTCGAGTCTATGTTAACTTAGCCTACCCTAATCTATCCAAATCCTACCCACCCCAACCTAGCCTACATCGATCCCTATCCTACCTTACCCTACCATAGCCTAACCTACCCTAACGTAACCTCGCTTGGCATAGATTATCCTAGTCATAACCTAGCCTTACCTAGCTTAAAATAACCTACCTTAGCCTACGCTAACCCCACTCTAACCTATCCTACCCTAACCCCACTCTAACCTATCCTACCCTAACCCTACTCTAACCTAGTCTACCCTAACCTATTTTACCCTAGATTTCCTTCCTATCCTCTAACATACACTATCCTATCCTATGGTATCCTACTCTAGCCTAGCCTATCCTAGCGTGACCTATGTGATCCTATCATACTATAACCCATCAAATCCTATCCTACACTTCCCTAACCTACATGGGATAATCTAACCTAACCTACATAGATGTGACATAAACTAGCTTACCCTATCCTAACCTCAATTATGTCTAAATATATAAGACTACGCCTAAACTTAGTTCCTTATACTAAGCCCAAGCGTAAAAATCTTTTAACCCAAGCACAAAGCCTAAATAGTATGCCCAAACATGAAAATAATTCTTTAAATAAATTTTAATATGCAATAAAGAACAACACATCCATTATGTTACTTGAAGTAGAAAGATTCTAATAGAAAATACTAAGCAGTAAAAATGAACTCACAAAATGTAAAAAAATATATAAGAAATATATATTATAAATGTACATCCCGTACACACAAAAAAAGAATTAACATGAATAATTAGTTTATCTAGAAATTTAGAAAATATATTTATATGAAAATAGAAAATATATTTTATTTATAAATATTTAAATTAAAACATAATATAAATTATATTTGTATGCATATTAAAAAGATATTTTATTTATAAATATTTAAATTAAAAAATAATATAAAATATATATTATAATAAATTTTCAATGTAAAAAGATATAAGAATTTTCTATTTAATTAATTAATAAATTAAAAAAATAACTATAATTAAAAATAAACAGTTGAAAAATATAATTATTAACCTTAAAGTTATAAATGTTATTATCATAAACATAAAAAATATTATAAATACACAAACAAATACAAATAAAATTTAACTTTAAATACAACCAATTCAATATATTCAAATTCAAAAAACTTTAAAGTTTTTTGAAAACTCTATTTTTTAAAATATAATAAAATGATTACTATTTTTTGAAAACTCCAATTGTTTTATTCTTAATTTAAAAATATAATAAAAGGACAAATTCCCATTACAAGGGAATTACACTCAAAAGGAAACTCCTTCCATTTGTGTAGGTTAATAGATAAATTTTTTAAATGAACAAATGAATACATATAACTAAAGCTAAAAACGTGGTAAGTACACAATAAAATAATTGGAAAATTTAAATACTTAATTTAACATATTCAAATAATAATGACTTTAATTTTAATTTTTTTATTTTATTGTAAAATTAAAGCAATTCATATACCACTCCATATACAAAAGAAAGCATTTTATATTCAAAAGAAAAATCAATGTATAAAAGATATCATTGTAGCTTGCATCTTACGCTAGTGATAAGTCTAAACAAAAATCATGAAAAGCAAGGTTATCAATTTCTACTTTTCTATGTATTTTTTTATTTCTAATTTAAGCTAAGCAACTACAATAAGAAAATTTTGTATGCACTTATGCAAAAAGTTTGAACCTTTCAAGTTTTCGAGCCTCTCATTATTGTTGAACCCCATATTTAAGACTTTTCCACTTGTCATAGTCAGCCTAGAGGTAGTTCCAACATGTTCCCCATGCATGGAGTCATGGTTAGCTAATTTTTAACATAGTTGTTCCGTTTGTCATCCTGCAATCAATATAAAATATTATGTTTTCATACAAGTGTCAAGCCGAATAGCTAGCTGGGTCAAATCAGAGCTCTGCCCAAAATTCATAATAATTAATTACAATTATCAAATTCAAAATTTGAAATTGCCATAAATGGAAAAAAAAATCCAAATTCGATTTTACTAAAACGGAATAATTTCCAACGAATTTTAAATTTCAAAAATACTTTATTTTTGGGGGATGTCACAGTAATTCAGGTATTTCATCAACAAACGCGTCTCTGAAATCATGCAGCACACCAAAATCCTCCAAGTTGGGTTTATTTTCCTTTTCTAATAGGTTTGTTACTTGGATGGCATAAACTTGAAAGCCCTTTCTCATGCATTTCTTTATCTACATTGTTGAAATCTGTCTAATTGAGACTGGTTTTTGTATACCTTGAATTGTCCTAAACGTGTCATTTTTGTCTTTATATTTGAGTGTTTTTTTGTAAAAATCTAGCACTTCTTTATGATTTTCTAACCAATCCATTCCAATAATTACATCATAAGATCCTAGCAGTAGAATGCTCATATTTGTGCTTACGTTTTGACCACCTAAGATGAACTCATAATCATAAATAAAGTCAACCACTTTCCTTTTATTTCCTATTGCTATTTGTACCAGCCACGATTTTCCATGTCCCATTTTCTTAAGTTTATTTGACTTTACTACATGAGGAGTGATATAACTTAATGTGGCTCTAGGATCAATTAAAACAGAGATTTGAGTGTTATTGATTTTAACTTCAATTTCCACCACGGAGGACTGGTGGTCATCTTGTCGGTCGTCCATGGATAAATTTATCCAATGCAAACTTGTTCTCACATCTCCCACCGTCGAGGCTTCCTTCAAATTGTGAATAATAGTTCTTGTTGATGAATTTAAACAATGACAATTGCTTCTTATATAAGGTTCTCCACATTCCTAGCACTTTAATGGTTCGCAGGGGTTGTCCCAAAATTTCTTTGTTCCCATATTTACTAGTTTATCACCACCTTGCGTATTTGGATTGTTGCAATGAAAATATTTTCTTGGAAATCTTTTTGCTACATTCAGATAAGGACTTAACTGTTATCCCTTCTTCCACTGGTTCATTCGGTCTTGTTTCTTATCCTTCCAAGATTTGGGAAATTCTACCCATTGTTTGTATTGGTCATAGCACATTCGATCTTTTCTAAATACTTCACTCAAGGAATTGGGGTTATTAAACTTGATTTTGTCCTTGTAAGACTGTGGTAAATAGCCTAGGAACCACTCGATTTTTACTTTGTCCTCTCATATATAAGGTACAAATTTTAGTAATTCTAGGAATTTTTTTATTAGATCCTCCTTATCCATTTGACCAAGTCGTAGCTCATAAAATTATTTGGTTTTTCTTTCATAGTAACTTTTATATAGGTACTATAATGCCGCAGATGCCACCTCTGCCTCGATAGAGTCTCTACATGACCTCCCGGTCTTAAGGATCATTCAGTTTAATTCATGAGCAGAAGCGACTATTTCAATTCCTTGCCGGAACCAAAAATTATAGATCCACACATCCTTTGGGAATCTCCCCTATGCGAACAACACTAGGCGTGAGCTCCACCTTCTCCAAGCGACCGCAATGCTATAACCAAGGCCCAATTCCAAAGGTGCTTGTCGTAACTCTCAATCTCGCGAGTTCGCGAGTCGAAACTACCGACTCTTCCTTTCTAAATTCAATGATACCCAAAATGTCGATATGGGTATGGATCCTCCCCTTGTCAGTGCCCTCTGCATGTGACAACCGACTAGGTTAAATGATAGCACCTCTCACTACTCACCTCTTCGTGAGTTTCAGCGTCAAGATCCCGTACTCTTATCCTGCGAATCTCCGAGACACAAGAAGTCAACGAAGTGTTGACTCCTTTCCCCCTGCGACGTGTGTCCACCTGTCTATCACGTGGGCCCCACCTTGTGGTTCTGCCACGTGTCTACACTCATGCCTCAACTCTTGGAACTTTCCGACTTCTATAGTCGAGAAGAGGTCCTCTCAACCTTTGAACCTCTGAATGCGTGATACGCACGATGAGGCTCTGATCCAACGGTCCTCCGCGACCTAGATCCTACGGTTGTCTCTGCTCCTCACGACTTCATCACACATGACTTGGAGAACTCAACTCCTGGGGTCTCACCTTGCGAACCACCAAGTTCACGAGATCCTAATCCTAGACCCCTTCGGCACTTCGTGAATCCCTTGATCACTGCCACCTGTCCTCCTCAGATGGGTGGTCCTGATCCCTTCACAACTTCACCACTAGAGAAGTCGAAGGACTCCCCTTTTTTACCTCTGATGTTTGAATCCCCAATAGAGAGAATCTCGTGACACATTTCCTCCAACAGACGGATGGCTCGAATCTCCTTTCAGTATTTTGAGACTTCTAATGTCGAGTGCCCAGACTTTCATCCTCCAAATTCCCAAACTTATGAATGTTTGAATCCTAATATTGACACTCCTTCAGGACTTTCACTCTGCTTACAAGGGTTTAAACCTTGAGCTCCTTGACACGAATCCATGGTCCATATCTTTTCAACTGATATGACGACAGCTGTTTCTCCTTCTGATCTTTGGCGCTTTTTGATGCAGGAGCATCTCTCCATGCCAACCAGTCAACCACGTCAGCGCACACTCATTCATGTGCTGAAAAGGAGGCGCAGCCTCATTTTGAATTTGTATTGAATGTAATTTAATGTGCTTAGGCTGTTGAGCTAGGAAATCCATGCGTTTGCACAGGAATTAGATAGGATCGGCCTTTATTATAGATCGGCTGAGATCTAGTTCTGAATAGCAGACTAGATAGCCATTGATTGTAAATTAATTAGGGTAGGTAAATCCTGGAGGGAAGCGCTGAGAGCACCTCAGGTAAAAGATATCTGAGATCTCATTTTTAGATATAGAATGGTTGAGTTGAAGAGCCAAGGAGAGCTCAGGAACACCATTGTAAAAATTCAGGCATTTTCCATTATTTAATACAAACAACAGTTTTCCTGCACATGTTCTGTCACTATATGCATGTTTGTGAGTGTTTATTATATGCTATATGTGTGTGTTGTTATCATGCAATTACAGGGAGTTTGTTTGATTTCAGGTTTGAGAGGTCTTTGAGATTTCATGCCCTGAGGGCGTGACAGAGTGTTGAGACTCTGAATACTAGTGCACAAGAGGATGCACTTCTGAACTCGTGAGGAGTCAGACAGAGACGTGCTGAGACACAGACTGAAGTCAACAACTCAGAAAGAAGACCTTTGAGGTTGTTGAACACCTCAAGAGGCAAGGCTGTGTAGTTGAGACACAGTTGATAACAGAATCACTGTGGATTCTATGAGAATCTCTACCAAGTGGGCATTGAGTGCATGTACAGTAGTGCACAGAGAGAAAGAACTCTGCTATGAGTTCTTAAGGAAATACCAGAATTAATGGGGATCCTGAGGGGCTCTGCCAGGAGGGCATTGAGCAGGTGCAAAAGGTGCATAGGAACCTAGAACTACTGAATGTTCTATGGAAGAAGAGACTCCGCCAGGAGGGCGTTGAGGAAGGTTGTAGGCAGACACAAGGTGAAGGGAACTCTTTGAGTTCTWAAGCTGAAGGAAGCATCCACTGAGGGAGCTTTCACTGGAGTACTGGATACCCAGAAGACTCAGCGAGAAGGTCGCTTGAGTAGAAGGATAGCAAGAGGCATCCATATTCTCCATCAGAGAGAGAAGGAAGACAAAATTTCCCCAAGGGGTCTGAGTATTCACTGAAGCTCAGGAGAGATAGCACCATGTCTGTGTAGAGACTCTGCAGGAGCACAAGAGTCAAGGAATCCATTGAGGGTTCAAGGGACAAAAGTTCAGGAAGGGCAGCGCTTTTACGCATATCAGCGAGACTCAAGTTGAGGGTTCGCAGAGGAGAAGAAATGCAAAGGCCCAAGCCTTTGAGACGAAAAATTATTCCAAGTCTGGGAGGAAAGCACATGAATATTAGGAGGGATAGTTCCTTCTTGTTATAGTGGGAACAGACCCAAGAGGAGCTCGAACCGAGAGAAGCTTTTGAGCGGGAGAATTCTCCGAGGCGGAGAATCAACGGACCGGATAAGCGGAGGAGAATCGAGAAATCCCAAGGATCGTTGGATCATGGAGAAGCTGCGCGGGTGTTAAACCGGAGGCGCAGGAGGAACCAAGAGCCGTCATGTATCGGCATATCGAGCTTTGGCATTTGATGAAGCAAGAGTCTCATACTCTTTGGAATCACGAGTAGCGATTTCCCGAATCAACTAGAGCCATCGATCGTCAGGAGGACAGGTGGCGCAAGATCCCATCATATCGAGATTTCGGCATTCGGCGTTTGGCGATGCAAGAGTTGCATGCACGTCGGAATCGTGAGTAGCAATTTCCCGAATCAACTGGAGCCATTGATCAGGACAGGGACACGTGGCATGAGATCCCTGCGGATCGGTATTCGGCATTCGGCATTTGCAAAGGCAAGAGGTTTATACCTTTTGAAATTGCGACCGACGATTTCTCGATTTAATGGGGACCGTTGATCTGGATAAGGACAAGTGTCGCGCGATCCTGAGAAGTCGGACTTCGGGGTTTCGGCGTTCGGCGTTTTGGGGTTTTTGACCACAAAGAAACTTGTATCGTGGATCCATGATCCGCGAAGTCCCAAAGAGGACGTGGCAGTGTGGGACCCCAGGCACGAGTGGAGGACAGGTGGCATCGAAGTTCGGGGTTCGGGAATTCGTGGTACATGTGAACCGCGACATCAAATGTTCCAATTTCCCGATAGGGAAATCCCCGAAAGGAACGAGAGTGTTGACTCATTGACCATCGGCATTCGGGGTTCATGGATTTGATTTGCACGAGAACGTGCACGCAGGGTTCGCGATAGCGCGAACGCTGAATTCCCGATAAGCGAAGGGGAGATCGCATGAAGTATATTCTGGGTAACTCCCGAGGGGAGTTGGAAGAGTCCTTTGATTCTTCGGGCCGAGTTTAGAGAAGGTCCTGGCGAGAGAAGGGTCCGACCATGAGGGATGCGGGCCTTTGCGTCAGAGTGGTATCAGAGCTTGAAGTCTTGTCTGTATACTGCAGGCGAGAGAAGAAAAGGAGAAAGAGGAGCACTCCGATACTCACGACTTGTGTCACAGGAGCAGAAGAAGACAGAGTTACTGAAGACTCTGTAGGCGATTGCTTGCAGGTAAGCAACAGTCCATAGACAGTCAGCAGGACTGCAAAGATGAAGCTGGTTGAACTCGTGATGAGGAGTGACCACATCAGATCTTCCCCAAAGGTAGATAGAGGTAGCAGGATGACTACTGAAGGGCACAGGAAGAGCTCGAAGCTGATGAGCGGAGCAGAGATAGATAGAGAGCTCGCCGACATCAGGGCAGAGATAGAGAGGCTTGAATCACTGATGCGGCAGAATGAAGAAATGGTTGAGGTATGTGAACCCGAGACTGGAAAAGGTCTTGATGGTGATGATGATGATTGGGATGATGAGGAAGATGAGATGAGGTCGTCTGAGGATCTCAAGAGTTGCCATGAGGATAGAGCAGAAGAAATTCCAATTTTCCATGAGGGAAATGAGTTAAGGTCAGTTGAGGATCTCACAGACTGTCATGGGGACAACCAGGGAATTTCTAATTGCCAGTTGGGCAGGGGAACAGAAATGAGATCGGCTGAGGATCTCAAAGACTGTCGTCAGGACAGCTAGGAAACTTTGCATTTCCAGCTGGGCGATGAAAGGAGATCAGGTGAAGATCTCAAAGACTGCCAAGAGGGCAGCGGAAGCGTACTAAGCTGCCTGGAGGGCAGAGATGAAAAATTGAGATTGTTTGAGAGT